>JAJMJX010000007.1:402719-534196 GCA_030563745.1 Kodamaea alishanica (nom. inval.)
AAAAAAAAAAAAAAAAAAACTCGCGCGAATAAAAATAATAACGGAGCTTTCCACAGTAAAAAATTTATAAGATCAAATCAAAAGGGTTTATAAATACCATTAATTTTCCATTTCTTTTTATTGATAAGGGTTTTTATTATACATATCAATTATGAAGTTTGGTTGCTCATTATTAGCATTAGCCAGTGCTGTCAGTGCTGCTGCCATCATTGCTTCACCTGATGTCACTTCTTCAATTGAATCAGCAGCAATTACGTCAGACCCAATTTTGGAAAAGAGATATAAAGGGAAGATTGTTAACCCAGCATATCAAAAGCAAATGGATGCTTTGACTGTATCATCTTCAAGCTCAGAAGGTCCTAAACCATGGGTCAGAACTATCGATAACACCAAGGTTGAGATTGTGAAACCAACCGTTATTGCCGGGGTCACTTTTAGTGCCAAACCACCTAAAACCACAAATGGATTGGAACCATGGATCTCATTAAATAAGGATGGATCTCCCAAAACCATTGTGCCACAAATGAAGAATGGTCATATCAAGAATCCATCTCCAACATATGGTACTTTCTTTGCTACTGCTACCACAATTAGATACAGTAAGGAAGAATTAAAAGCGCATAATATGGCCGAAGATGAAATCTTTGAGGAGGTTAAACACATTGACGAAGACCCATTGGAACATTCATTGAACCCATTGATGAGATGTACTCCGGATAATTATGCAAAGAAGGGGTTGGGTAAGGACAAATCTACAGAACCATTCTGCTTTCCTCGTGATAACCAACCTTTAAAGGTTGATAAGACTTATTTCATCACTTGGTATTCTAGATTCTTTGATGAAAATGCTGAAAATGTGAGAATTCATTTATCTTATGTAAAAGAAGCTGCCATGCAAAAGGGTACTAAAAGAGATGTTACAGTAGAACAAGAAGCGGCAATAGAGAATTCTTTGCTCGAAAAAAGATCTGCTGTACTTGATCATGGTGGTTCTGTTCAATCTGCTTCATTCTATCAAAGTGAATGGATCCCTAAGACAAAAGGATGGTTACCAATTACCGTGGATGATGAATGGTTAGGTAGTGATGAATATAGAAAAGTGCTTATTTCTATTCAACCAGATGTCATTGCGGAAGAAGATTTTGATCATTTGGCAAACTCTATTGTTGTTGAAATAAGACGTGGTGCTAAAGTTAGTAAGGGTAAAATGGAAGACTTGAAGAAATTGGATGAAAAGTATGCAGGAAACTTTGAAGTTGAAGAAGGAATGGCCTACGAAAAGTATTACATCATGTTGGGTATGCCCACATGTGTAGCTCTCGCTGCATTAATGATGTATTTCTTTGTGTTTGTAAATAAAGGTCAAACCGATTTATCACATTTAAAGAAGAGAACTTTTGCAAGAAATAAAACGACAAAGAAGATGTTGAAATTTGGTAGGTCTAAAAATACAGACTTACCTCAATTTTCAAATGATACCAAGAACGATTAATAACTTTTGTGTATATAACAACTACTACGACCTTGTGTATTGAAAAACTTAAATAATCTAATAACCACAATAGTAGATTTTTTTTTTGTACATTTTATGTAAGCCACTTTTTTTTTATCTCTTCAATTTTTCTTTGCTATAAATTAACACAAAGGTTTTAAAAAGAGATCAAAATTAAAAGATAAGTTCATTAGACGATAACAAATGATAGATAACATCGCTCAAGGCTGGTTTTTGACCGGTTTATCTCTGATATTATGCGTGTTTGGATGTTTCATAATCTATTTCGATGATATATATTATTTGATAATGCCTCGATTCATAACTAAACGGTATCATTTCCAAATAAAAGAAAACTATACTTTTCTCACTGGATCATTAGCTTTTAGTGCTGGTTGTTTACTTTTCACATCTTTATATAGGTTGTTACCAGAGGCATTAGAAAGTTTGAAATCAGCACTTAAAGATGACATAAATATTACTGATAGATGGTTACATTTTTACTTGATGGCATCCTATATTGGAGGTGTACTTGTTTGTATTGCTTTCAATACATTACTTCATTTGTTAACCAGTGAGTCTGTCGTCCATTGTAATCATGGTGGAGATCATGATCATGCAAGTGATATCGATTTAGAGTCTCAGCATACACATTCACATTCGAATCATAATCATAATTATGATCATCATTCTCATACGCATGAATCATCTAATCGTCACTCACATAGTCTTGAAGGCTCTATCGATGACAATATTGAAACCGAATTGATAAAACCTTCCGAAACTACTGCTTTACTTCATACAAAATCAAAAAAATCTTTGCTCCATTATATTGTTCCTGTTGATGAAGATCCAAATTTAATAGGAGAATGTAAAGGATATTCATCTGCTGAATTATGTTTATTTAAACAAAATACACCAGGTCTTCATTTTTGTGAAATTCCTGAAACAGATTTGGAATTGACGCATCAAAAATCACATCCTCATAGTCATCTTCATCAACATAATGAAGAAGACCATGTTGAAGAAACAGAACATTTAGATCACCATCATCATGTTAATTCTCCTCTTTCAAGATTGCTTTTGATTGGTGTTCAAACTACTTTGGCAATTACTTTACATAAATTTCCAGAAGGGTTTATTACATTTGTCACTTCAGAGACAAATCCAAAATTAGGGCTTTCAATTTTTTTCAGTCTTTTATTACATAATGTTACAGAAGGATTTTCAATGTGTCTCCCATTATATTACTCGTTTGAAAGTAGCGGGTCTGGACTTGCTAAGTTCAAAGCATTTAGTGCGAGTGCATTACTTGGTGGGTTATCTCAACCAATGGGCGCCTTTCTTGGGTATTTTTTCTTGAACCAAAACTCTGGAGTAGGTTCTGGCGAAGGTTTTGATTTAAATTCATTAGGATTTATTTATTCACTTACATTATCGATTACAAGTGGGTTTCTTACTGTTATTGGGTTCTCAATGTATGGGTCTGCCGTTTCATTTGGTGGCTCCCAGAATTTTGTTCTATTCTGGTGTGTTGCAGGTATTTCATTGATTGGTTTATCGAGCATTATAGCGGCATAATTGGGTATATATCTTTTATGTAGTGACTTTATGAATTTTGCACCCATGTGTATATGTATATTTCAGTATACATTCAGTAATTCTCAGTACTAATATAATTAGGTCACTCGTACACGACCACAAACAGACACCGACATAACTTTTTTTTTGACTCCCTTTATTGAGAAAACACCCAAAAAAAATACACATTGATTGATAACAGTTATTCATACTGAAGCTTTTAAATTACCGCCAAATATACCACGTATATATTTGATGTATATATTTATATGAAACAGGCTTAACAACTACTTCTATGAAATTTGATTGTATATAAATCAAGACAACATATTATTATGATGGTACACGAGATACATAACGAGATAAATCCCAAGAATACAAGGATAAAAGATGCTGAAAGAAGGTTACCAAATGGAGAAAAGGTAGATTTTGGAAAGAATACAGGTGGTAAGAACATAAAGAAACTGAAAGATAAGAAATCAGATATTCCCGAAGCTTTATTACCCAATGGTGAGAAGCCAAACTTTTTCAATGATAAGAAGGAAAATTCTAAATCAAAAGAAGTAAAAGCAAAGACCAAAGATATAAAGTTATTAGAATCCAAGTCAAAAGATAACAAGAAGGATAATAACAATAAACTGAAGAAGAAACTGTTTGAACCTAGTTTACCAAATGGTGATAAACCTAATTTTGGTGGTGCTTCAAATACAGGAAATTCTTTATCAAAATCGATTCAATTATTACCTAATGGTGAAAAACCAAATTTTTATAATGATAAACCATCTTCATCATCTAGTTCATCTTCAAAGAACAAAAATTCTATTAAATCCGGAAATATTCGCAGTAGTTCTGCTCCATCCACTACAGAAGATACATATGCTGGATCTTCTTTTCATTCTTCTCCTGCCGCCTTAAACTTGCCCAAACCATCTTTCAAATCTCCAAAGCAAGTCAACCCAGATGAAGGATTGATCACTTCTCCCTCAGTTAACCATCCTCAGGTGAGTACTGCTGGCAGTGCACATCCGCCACCACAGTACCCAGTTACTGCTTATCAACCTACAAATGGCGGGTATGTTGCCAACTCTGGTGTTCCGCAACCTCTTCATCACCAAAGACAATTCATACCCCAACCTGGATTCACTTATCATTATACTCCACAAGGGTATATTCAATATCAGTATCCACATCAAGTACATCCACATCCAATTTCAATGCCTCAACCAAATCTTTCGCATCTTGGTCAAGCTGGTGCACCTCACCTTCAACAAGTTCTTCCTCCACAACCTCCACAACAATTTCCTATGCAAGTTCCAAATCACTTGATTCCTCAACAACAAGTATTTACGAATCCTTCTGCATCTTTGGACAATAACAAAGAACACAAGATTACATTCAATGATTTATTAGGTTCGGCCAAATAAGTATATAATTCATGACATTTTCAAAGTGTATTTTTAAGATAATCTGTAAAAACTTCATTACCGATATTGTCAAAATGCATTTTTGACTTTGAGATATTATTTAATAAAATTATTACCGATCACTTTTTAATAAAAGGTGGCTTGACTATTTAAATTGCTCACTGCCAATAAGGTTGGTTTTTGCCATCAATATTAAACTCTTGTACAAAATCAAACGTAGTAATACAAAACAATCAATGAATAGTTAAAAAAAAAAAAGAAATAAAAGTTTTCTTTCACTAATAATAAAAAACCTGCAGATGAGGATAAAAATGTGCAATTGCAATTTTAATAGTTATCGTAAAATTCTTTAATTGTTTATGTATAAGGCCGTTTCCAACTTTTTATAATTGAATTATATTGAATAAAAAAACAATCTATACTATAAAATGGAAAGTAAGGAGATTCGAATCATTGCACTTCTTGTGTTGGATACTTTCTTCTTTTTCTTAGAGGCCATTATTGGGTACTCTGTGCATTCACTTGCACTTATTGCTGATGCCTTTCACATGCTTAATGATATAATTTCACTTATTATTGCCCTTTGGGCAGTCAGAGTTAAAAATTCAAAACCAGCAGATGGCAAATATACTTATGGTTGGCAAAGAGCCGAAATCTTGGGTGCCTTGATTAATGCTGTTTTCTTACTTGCATTATGTTTTACTATTATTATTGAAGCAATCCAAAGATTCTTTGAATCACCTGAAATTAATAATCCAAAATTGATTCTTGTTGTTGGTATTGCTGGTTTGATTAGTAATGGTGTTGGATTAGTGTTATTCCATGAACATGGTCATTCACATGGTGGTGGCGGTGGCGGTCATTCTCATTCGCATGGTAGTAGCTCTCATTCTCATTCACATGGTGATGATGAAGAAACTTCAATAGGATCTTCCGATGTAAGTGACTTTTTACCTCAACGTGTTGTTGAAAACTATGATGAAAACTCTAGATTGATCACTGATAAAAAACTTAAGAAGAAGACTAAAAAGAGATCCATGAATATGGAAGGTGTCTTTTTACATGTTTTGGGTGATGCATTGGGTAATGTTGGTGTTATTATAACCGCTCTTTTCATTTGGAAAACTGATTATTCATGGAAATATCTTTCTGATCCTATCACCAGTTTATTCATCACTTTAATCATCTTTTCTTCTGCTTTACCATTGTGCAGACGTAGTTCAAAGATTTTGTTACAAGCCACACCTCCAAACATCGATACAAATAGTATTATCGATGAGATCTTACAAATTGAAGAAGTCAAATCTGTTCATGATTTCCACGTTTGGAACTTAAATGAAGATATTTTGATTGCGCTGTTACATTTGGAATTAACTCATGATGAAGACGATCTCGAAAATGTATCATTCGACAATTCAGGCTTCCTCAAAGTTGTCAGTAAAGTTCGTGAAGTTTTACACGGATTTGGAATCCATTCTGCCACAATACAACCTGAATTCCCTAATGAAATTAGAAAAGTCATCACAAGAAAAACTAGTGCTTATGGTCAAAGTAACAAAGACACTTGCGTTGTTGATGGTCTTGCCAACTGTGATAGTAACCAATGTAAGTAAATACATCTAAATTTTACACAGGCAATATTTGTTTAAATTACTTGTACATCTTAATACATATCTAGATATGAAGTTTATTACCCTTGGACTTAAAAGTGGTGAAGAAATTTAGACAATTTATTAATATTATTTGCATATTCTATTTGACTACTGTAGAAAAATTCATTTGATGGTGATGTTGACCTATTGTAGATCTTGTTTAGGTGACGATTTTATTTACTTGCGGCAAAAGGCTTCAAATGTCAAGTTACAAAGTTGATCGATTTTTTACAAACCAATATCACAAAATTGTAGTATCCAGAGATACTGAGGCTCAGCTAAGTCGTTGTCAGTTGGATAACGTAAGGCTTGACGCATGCGTGTATAACCGATTCTAGCCGTGTCGGTTATATCCGGAAACGTTGTATAACTTGCAGGTATTGTTACCTTACTAAAAAGAAGCCCTTAAATGAACGGCGTATTCACATGCCGATTCACTAGTGTAGCTCATCGGCTTTTCAAAGCTTTTGTTTTGAAATACTGTCTTTCCTGCATCATTACCTATAAAATGACTATGTCTCATCAAGTCCGAAATGTGCCTATGCATAAGTATTAGCGTCAGCTCGATTTTTTTTTTTTTTTCCGCTCGTAGCAGCCGTAGATGTAGCAGATTGTGACTTTTTACACGGCATTCAGATAGTCTCTTTGGCTGCGAATGATTATTTATAAAACCAAAGGAACGCATCTCTTAGGTATCATATCATCTGGCAATACCGCTCACCCGACTGAGACTCGAGTTATTTAGGACACTTTCGTAATGAGGGCACGACACCCGTATTTTCTTCACAATACTCAACAAATTACTTATATATTTCACTTATTTTGCCTACCAGACATCATGTATTTTATCGGCTCCTGCACAGTCCTGGCGCAAAAAAAAAGGATTGCAGCACGAGAGTTTCGCGTATGGTCTCCTGCTACACTACTCGGTCTCGCTCTTAGCAGCTTAACTACAGTTGAAGGGACGGGAAACGGTGCTTTCTGCTAGATATGGCCGCAACCGAAATATTAACTTTTTTTTCCCCCTTTTTCTTCCGCCCGCTCACAGCTATTTTTTCTCTCTTTTCACACAACAACGTATTCCTCTGGTCTTATCTCTCTCTCTTTCCTTTCTACGCACCTATTTTTTACACACTTAATATTTTTCGCACCCATTAACACTAGTGGTACCGCTTTGGTACCACCACAAATTAACAAAATATATTATAATACAACACGTTCAAGAAGCAATGATAATTTTATAGATTGACAATTGCACACATAATAGAAAAGTTAAAATACCACTTTCTTCTTAATTACGCTTGCGAAAGTTTAACAGGTTTCTTTCAAAAAAAGTTTAAAAAAGTATGTGTGCTAAAAATTTAGCGTGAGGTGCGAAAAAATTAAGTTTTGTTTTTAGAGTGCGAAAATGGTGTGAAAGTGGTGCGAAATTTTTAACTTATGTGTGGATCTACCAGTGTATTTCGTGATTCGAAAAAAGGACATGAAACGGATCGAAGTGCGAACTTGATCTTCTCACGTGTGTTGTGGTAAAAGTGACGTCCAGAGTTCGACTCTTGACTTTTGCAGGAAAAGCCAAGGATACCGTGACTCCCAAAGTTAACTCATATTCAAATCCTCCAAATTTTACCTGCAGGAGATAAAACTGCAAAAAAAGACCCATTTTTACTAAACTCATATGCGTTCACTTTTTTCCCCCACCTGGCCATACACTGAATAGTTTTTCACTTTCACATTTCACTTTTAACATACTCCCGAATTCTTCCGGATATTACGCGAATCGGAAACTTACGACGGAAAAGTTGAAAAGTGTGAAAATATATATAAAAAGAATAAAATGATTTATAAACAATCTGTTAAGAGAATCAGATTCTATGATTGTGATAGAATTTTTGATTTACATAAATATGCTTATTATGGTAATGTAGAAGATTTTGAGAAAAATATAACTACTACAATAGTTGATGAATATTTAGAGTCATTATATTTTTGTATTATTAAAGGATGCGAAAAATTGGAATTTGCAAAATTTGTATTGAATGAATTTGAAATTCTTGATGATATCTATAAAATAGTGATAACATCAACTTATATTAGAAATGGGGAATATGATGAAAGACTTTTTCTTGAAGAATTAGATTATTCTAGATATAACAATTTAGACAAAAAAGTTATTGAACCATTGTTTAAATACAAAAAATTACATAATATTTTATATTTTATTTCTGTATTAAATGGTTTTGAATTTAATAAAGAAGAAATGGATATTACAAATGAATATCCTGTTAAACTATTGGGCGAATATTATAATATTCCTGATAATACTAAATTTACTTATCCTACTAATTTTGGTCCTTCTATAATTAGGGAAGATATATATACTGAAGTCGACCTTGAAGTTGAACAATTTAATATCCCACCAGGAGATTATAAAAATATATGTAACTTAGAGAGAGAATTATTTATTAGGTATCTTCAAGATAAAACTATGGATGAAGTAGATTTGGAAATAAATGAAGTTAATATTATGAATGATGTAAGAGTAGCAATCAAAGCTTACGATTCTAATATGTATTTAGATGAGTGTCTTACTAAATTTATAGTTATTGCTCCTTATTATGCTTTAAAATTAGTTGAAAAACACAAACCATTTTTAATATTTGGAAATAATCCTTTTAATTTTAAATATTTTGATGATTATTTAAAAATAAATGAATTATATAGACATAATTTTATTTATAATGCTATTATATATTGTTTAAATTTTAAAGAATATATAACTGATTATATTGATTATTGTTATATAGAAGCCGCTATATTATCATGTAATTATGTAGCAGTTTTAGTATTGAAAAAATTAGATAAAAAATGTTATAAAAAAGTTGATTATAAAAATAAAAAATATATAGATTCTAAAGAAGAAATAATCTTAGATTATGATGATATTATTAGTAAATTAAAATTTGACGTTAAAACATTTGAATATTGAATTTTCTTTTCATTTTAATTAATCAATTGAACATTTTATGTTTTTCTTTGTTTAGAAGGTGGTTGATAACCCATTGTACCACCATATTCATTGAAATTTATTACAGTATATATTAAATAGTAGTTTTATAATAATATACAATAGATAATCAGTCTGAACTAAATTTGTACTCCAAGGTCTTATACATATGATCTATATAATTTGTATCGTTGTAGTTTTGTATAGTGTATATTTTGCGAAAAGGTTTATTTACATACGCTTTTGTACTAACCATCATATGAGAATTGCATTTATAGTATATGTTTCATCAACACAACAGCCAATACCACTATTAGGCTTGCCATAGGCCCATTGGCCAGAATAATCATAATTCATAAATACACAATAATCCATACGTCGAAAGCCCTCAAAGTAGAAGTTCTTGTGTTCAAATATAGCTTCCACTGACCTTGTTGTGTGTTTTCTCATATACTCGAATAAGCCCTTCACGTTAGACTTCATTTACGTCCGTACTTGCTCATTAATATTCTGCAATATTCTCTCTATATCATTATTATCTATTAAAATTGTGCCCTGAACAGTTCCGTATTTTTTCAACATAATTAATTTGCAGTCGATTAGTTCGAAAAACCATTCTTTCTCAATACGTTAAAAAATAGGATGAAAAAATATTTTGTTGCATAATTGAAGTATTTTTTAATTAATTGCATAATTCGAAAAAAATTGGGCCTTTTATCATTTACAAATTAGCCTTAGTTTCAGAAACATGAGGATATGCAGTGCTATAAAGAACCGCAATTTCGAAATCAAAAAAAGGGTTTTTACGGCAACGTGTCTCTTATTCGAGTTTATTTATGAAAAACGTGAAGTTTTGGTGTATGTAATGTATCCACCTGGTGCCACTAAATTTTAAAAACGCACAAAGCTTAAGCTTTATTCAAAAAATTATTAATGCAAGAGACCGCCAAGCTGGACTCATAATTGGATGTAAGCTGCTGCATCGAAGCAGTGCCAAGAAAATACAATTATACCATTCTTTTGGGCTTGCCCAATTGTACTTTAAATATGCATCAATTTAAATTTTCTAAATTTAGTAAGAGACAATTACGAAAATTTACAGTAGTGGGAAACATCACTTCTCATAAACCTACAAGACAAGCTAGTTGAATAAATAACTGAATCTTGGTACCAAAGACACGACATGTGTTCTTGCCATTATTATCATTATAAATCATTTATTTGTACACATACATACTTATCGACAAAGAAATACAGTTCTATGTAATAATGGGACATTGAATAGATATTCCAGAGATAAAATCGATGCTAGGCCAGTCATTAATAGGCCCTGCAATCATACGGAAACACCCACTCAAAACTCAATACCAACAAAAGAACCATTAACTCTTTTTTAGATTATTGCTTGTTTTTGTAAATTGTAAACGTCATTATCTCTCTCAATCTACCAATAATCACCATTACCGAAAATTAAACTAATAAAAAAAAAGAACGTGATCCTTCTTAAATAATAGTTAAAAAAAACTTGTCAAACCACCTGGGAATTCTATATTACAGTTTTGTTAAAATAAGGAAAAGAATGTTCATAATCATAAGTTGCTAGAATCACCACCGAACCGGGATATTAAATAATCAAGCGCTTGTAAAAGCACCCAAAAATATGGAAATTTTATGAATTCGCAGCCAAATGCGAATTTATCAAGTAACGAGAATTAAAAGAAAATTTTGAAATTGTATCCAAGAGCTTACAAAACTTTATATGGGCACGAGCGCACATCATACTTGTTCTTGTTTCTTGGTCTTCTGGAGTCAATAGAACTGTTGCGAGCATGATTATATGAAGGCTTACTCATGAAAGAGAAGCCAGACATAGTTTCATTAGTCTCAACGCTGTTGATCGACTTCAAATCACTGTAGCTTTGAGCGTACTTGTTACTGCCGTATCTGCTGCTTATGATAGAAGGAGCTTTGCTGTGGGAAATGCTGTTAGAAGCTCTGGACGTCCTGGACTTGCTTGAAAAGATCAGCGAGAGTCTCTTTCTTAAAGATCTCTTTTCCTTCTTTTCAGCACCATCGGTAGGTTCAATAGTCATCGACTTATATTTCAAAGCAGCATGCATTTGATTGCTAGAAAAGTTTTTGATGCTAATACTAGAACGAAGATTATTCTTTTTATGGAACAGTCTCATGCTCCTAGTCTTGAATAATTGATAACTATCCAAATTTTCGTCATAATCATTATTCCCAAATGCATTGAGCATATCAAAGCAATCTTCATCACTGGAGATTGCATCACTAGAAGCAAAAGAATGAGAAGGCTTGATAGAAAGAGGTAACGATGCAGAAGACCTAACAGCAGCTGGGATAGTTGGTGGTTTAACAAATACATTCTCTGGGTGGTTGAAACCCAAGTTTTCCATTTCTTTCTTTAAAACAAATGAAGATCTCATGAAACCCATGGAAGCTCTTTTTGATGAAGCAAGAGAACCATTTCTGTCTATTAACAACGAACTAGTGGAAGAAGCAGCAACATGGTTGTACATTTTGTAGCTATTCTTTGTAACTGGCTGTGGAGAAGCAAATGATGAAAATGATTCTTTATTGTCGAATGTTTGAGGAGAAACAACTCTACTCGTATTCATTTGAGCTTTGACAGATGGAGAAATAGAGCTGACTTCACTTGCGGTAGATGGGTACCTCGAGTGTTGGATTGGTGGAGCAAATTCTTGTTGAGGTTGCTGTAATTGCATCTTCTTGTATCCATTCATAACTGGAGAAGGGGTGGTTTCAGAGCCCGAAGAGATGGATGATCTGTAGTCACTGTTGTGCAAAGACAAAGTAGAAGCACTTGCCGAAGAAATATCGTCAGTTTTACTACCTTCATCGTCACCATAATGCGACGAAGTGTTATCATCGCCGTTTTCGCTACCATATTTACTCGAAGCATCATCTCTTTCCATAGTTTCCACGATTGGAGCCAATCCACGTATACCAAAACTTGAATAATCAAAAGTTTGTCTTTGAACTGTTGGAATGTTAGGAAGATCCTTCTTCATACTTTCTTTTAACATTTGAGCATCTTCGTTTTCATCCACTTCAGAAGATTCTGGAGAAGAAACAGCATCATTTATTTGGTGGCTAAACTTCTTTCTTCTTGGATCAAACTTGGAAATGACTGGAACAGTTTGTTCTTCTTCTTCTTCGTCAAAGTTGGATATCAATCTTGACTGCTTCTGTTGCAATTTCTGAAGCAATGATGGAGTAGAATTTTGAACAGCAGCAGGAGATTTTTCTTCTTGTTCAGTATCAACTGGTGAGCAAACAATTGGTTCTTCAGCCATAGGCGATTTCCTCATAGGAGATTTAAGGGGAATATCGGTATCTTCGTTGATAGAAGAAGCCGAAGACGCTAATGGCGAGCGACCATTTCTCTTTGTTCTTCTTGGGTCAAAAGGACTAGATGGAGGAGTAGCATAGCTTGTTGAAGAAACAGTTGAAATTATTGAGGATAAAGAAGAAGAAATGTTGGCACCGGCACTTCTTTGAAAAACGGTATTAGTAGGAATCTTGACAGAAATTGGTTCTGTGGTTGGGGTATTAATTTGAGAATTTCTTCTGAAACCTTTATACTTTTCATTCGACGATAAACTGAATTTTATCGAGTTTGACTCATCCAAAATACTAGATTGTTTTTCTTCAGAAGGTGGTGATGGTGGAGCCAAGGGTTGCATCTCTATTGGATCCGAGGCAATAGCGACAGAACGTATAGAAGGAGCAGCGGATTGGCGACCAGGGGAACGCATTGGAATATCATCTTCATATTGTTCTAAAGTAGCTTGTTCTTCTTTTGCAATATTCAAAGGTTTAATATCATTGCTATAACATGATTCAGCATCAGAAAATTCGGCATCAGAATCTGATAAAATAGAATTTGCAATAAAGACATAAACTTTAACCCATGAAGTTTCCAAAAGCTTTGGGAAGGCATCTTCATTCCTAGCAAACCATTGTTTAAAAGTATTTAACAAGCAAGAGCCCATAATCTCCAAATACTTAAGAGCGACTTGAACAAATTCTTGATTTTCAAGCAAAAACTCATTCATAAACTCATTTAATAAAGTGATATCATGGAGATTCCCCACAATGAATTGAACCAAATCTTCAAAGATCATTGCGTGCATTTTAATCAGGTCTGTATTATAGAAATCATTTTGTAATTTTGGGTTTTCAGCTATTAAATTTGAGTATAACCTGTTGACAAACTTTTCTTGTTTATAGTTGACTTTAGCATTTCTGGTTATAGAATCCCAAGAGGCTCTTAATTGTTGGATCTCTTGGCTGGATAAATCTAGTTGATTAGACATCGTAAGTTTTGTGTGTGAGAATTCAAAAAGGATAACCTATTAGATTAACTTTTTTAAAAAAAAATACCTTTTGACGACGAAATGAAGATATATATATATTTGTTGACTAATTACTCATATTCTGCTTCGATTACTTATCAAGGAAGTATTGGAACAAGTTAAAAATTACTCAATCAAGCAATAGTCGTAACAAATCATCTCTCTCTTGGTTGACAGAACAAAAAATATAGAAGTTGCAAAAGATATTGTTCTCCACTTAATTAGCCTTCCTAATCAGGAATTTTATATCGAACTGCCCTAAATAGGAAATTAATGACTTGCCTAAATTTAATAAAAAAAAATGCGGTGAGAAAATTACTTTTAAAAAACTTTAAAAATTAATTATCATAATCTTCGTTACCCACTTCGCTTAAAATACAATATCACAGTTAAACAAAAAAACTTCCTCATTAGGAAATTCCAGTAACTAGCACGAGTTAATGGAATCAAAAATAAGGAATCTTTAATGACCACTTGCCAGTGGAAGGAGTAGGTCAACAAAATCAGACCCTATTGTTGGGCTTTGCATGCTTAACTTCTTCTATTCGCAATTTTTTGGTATACAAGGCTATGACTAGCCTCTGCAAAGTAAATTGTAGCATACATTAAATGAAAATGAATTATCATGTGCGATTATTAAAGCTTACATAATATCACTTTATACAAAACTATACAAGTTAAAACGAGGTTTGATAACCAATCCAACTAAAAAATACCTTATGAATTTGCCAACTTTATACGCTTAGTTTCTGTAGGAGATAATGGTGACCTTGGACTAGATTTATGATCGGAAGGTTCATCATATTGTGGGTCATATTCCTGTCTTTCTTCTTCTGCAACAAAAGAAGCGATTTCTTTACGTTGTTGTTCTTCATCCTCTCCACCAATCCAATTCTCAGCCTTAAGAAGCTGATCATTGAAAACATTGGTGAGCTTTGTGATCATATCCAATGATTCCTTAGCAAATACAAATATCTTGTCATTAGCCAGCTGAGCAGATGTGCTGTTTGTGATTGAACTTTGTTGTATTGTCGATGGAAGCTTTAGTATTATATCACGAATAGTTGTCTTTAAATCAGTATCATCAAGTGGAGTGTCGATTGAAGGGGTAATAATAACTCCATTCGAAGGAGTCGACGATACAATTTGAGCTCCACGAGGAATTGGAGAACTACTTCTGCTATTATTTCTTGTGTTATTTCTTGTGTTATTTCGAGTTGTATTTCTTGAATTATTACGATTTCCAGTACTCAAGGAAGAAGGCTTAAAATTGGAAATTAAATGAATAATTTTCCTCACAGTCGTAACAATCTCAGTTTTAGTTTGTTGAGCTGCAACAGAATCCGAACTATTATTCTCGAGATTACCCAAATGTTTTTTTAACTTCAATTGTTCTCTTTCTTCTTTAACTTTATTTTCTTTATCTACAACTTTTTGTTGTAATATGTTCACCTTATTATTGATATGATCATTTGCAAGTCGTAAAATATGCAAACAAAATTGTAAACGTTTAGCTGTTTCTATTTTGATGTCTTTAACATCATCATCTTCGCTAAGCCGTCTTTTCTTTGTTGTTGGTTTTTCAAGTTCTAACTTCTCCTGTAAGTTTTGTTGTCTCAATTGTCTTGCTTGATATCTATTATTCAAATTAACTTCAATTTTATTCACAACAGGTATAGCTGCCTTCTCCACTATTTCGGCTGCATAATTGAAACCAGCATAATTTCTTTTCGAATTTTCATAATATTTCACGACATTAGTTACAAGTGGATGTCTACTAACTTTGTTAACACGACTAACCAAAGGATGCTGTTTTTCAGTAGGACCAATAGAAGCTGTTTGTGGAGGAATAGTAGGTTCTGGTGTGATTGTAGCTGACGAAGAAACACTACGAGTTGAAGTATCTTCGATAATTTTGTCATCTTTTCCATGTTCGGTATAAGGAGGTGGAGTATTTTGAGTCAATTGTGTTAAAGCTTCTGCTGCCGAAAATAAATCCTCATGCTCACCACTATTGTTACTTGTTGTATTTGCAGCATTAATAGTAGTCATGCTAGTGATTGTAGGGGCAATACCAGAAGATATCGAAGGTAAACTAGTTTTAGTTATGATTTCTTCACTCTTTCCAGAAACATCTTTAGAATCGAGGTTTTCAATAGAAGGTTTAATAATCGGAGCACTCAATTCATTTCCGATCCCCTTGGTTTCTTCATTTATCTCAGTCATCTCTTAGCTAAACTTTACGCAAAGTTATTATCTCTTGAGTCGGGTTTTTGTATTTTTTTGTAAAACAAAAAACGGCTAAAACTCTAAATATATAAATGAAATGTGATTTTTTTTTTCTTCAAAGTAATAAATCTCCTTCAAACTTTTATCACAGGTCAAATTTTTGTTGTTGTTTCAAGTTTAAGCCGCTTGTTTTTATAATCCTTGTATTAATTTCAAATAATTTGAAAAGAAGGGAAAGTATTTAACTTTACTACAATCAAAATGACCTCGAAACAAAAAAATAACATCTTCACATGGCAGCGAGATCCCAACTTTTCTTTTTTTTTAAATTGTTTATGCGGAATATTTTTAAAGGCGGAATCTTCACAGTCACATTCATTTTTAAGCTTCTATACTGTATATAACACTAAGGTCCCACTTTTTAAAGATCATAAGGAAAAAATTGTGCATATTCATGAATTATTGGATGAGGTGAGTGGAGACAAACGTGTTTTTCTCCCCACTTTCGCTAATAACCCGCTACAACTAATTCATTTATCATAAACTGGTTGCTCTCTTTCTCAATTTTGTGTATTGCAAATTTAAAATATTTTAAATATTAAAGATTTAGTTGCAATTTCAAGATTGTGTTAGGTCTAACCAAAAGTATTTTACTATACATGATATCACTTTATGAAACTACTACTAGTTGACTTTTACAAAACTAGTGGTTCCAAATTGCTTTTCTTCTTCTTCCAACTTTTTTAATGAAACCCAACCGCGCCCGCGTATAAACTTTCGTTTATATCTCTTGTTATTGTGATCAAATTTCTTTATATCTGCATAGCGCATCATCTCGAAATTTTTTGTTGTAAGCATCGAAGAACTTGCTCGAATGAATTTTCGCAGTTCTAAATACCTCTTTAATTGTGCACGGCCATGTTTATTTAAAATATCAAAATTTGGCCGAGATTTATTTGCAATTTGACTTGTTTTTTGTAACATTTCATGGCTATTAGATATACTTGTATCTTTAAACGTAGATTTCTCTAGAATTGGACTTGCGATTGCATATGTCGTCATCTGTTTGTCATCATATGGTAGCCATAATCCTTCAAATTCTTTTTCAATTCGGCAAAATTCCACATATGACTCTAAATTTTGAATAGCAATTGTTGCAGTCAGTTCAAACAAAGTGAATTCATCGTCTAATCTCAATAAAAATGATTTAATAATTTCTATTTGGTCGATATATCGATTCACTTTGTTTTCAATATTTTGTATTTGGTCGATATGTTGATTCATTTTATTTTCAAAGTTTCGTTGTTGATCTACCGTAATTTGACTTTTTTTTATGTAGCGTTTAATGATAATAAGTAGCATGATTATTTGAATGACAAGAATTGAAGAATTAATCCAAAACCAAAAAGAAGTACTACCAGATGGTACTTTGGAAATTTTGTTACGAATTTTGGTTGAAAAAATATAAGAAAGAAACTCGACATCCTTTTGCTCCCAAAAATACAGGTTCGTTTGGGTATTCTCAAAATCATCATTAATTTCCCTTTCTTTCTCTTCTTGAAAGATATGCCTTATTCTTTTGCTAACGTATTGAATTCCTGGTTTGACATACGAGTAAAAAAATCGGACTCTGTCTAATGTGCACTCTATTGGCGCCACATGTATTTCGCCGCCCTTAACTTCCGAATTGGCAAGTAAATATATGAATCCTATAGTCGCCGCTAAAAAGAAACATGCTTTTGGTCTTATCATTCTTTCGATAGTCTTGTGCTTCTCTCATTTTTTGTGGGCGGGTCTTTATTTTTGCAACCAACGGCTTTTCGCAGCTATATTGTGCAGGATATGGTGACATCAACGTTACAAAATGGTTGCAACTCTTGATCAATTCAAACTATTTATGTCACAAACAACACTTGCAACTTCTATCCTGGGAGGAACATTGATTAATCAATTATTTTTTAAGCTTTTTAGGAAAGTTTTTGCTCGAACAATCTTGTTATAACCTCCCTTCTAATAAAAGGAATGATACCCATTTTCGATATTAAAACTTTCTTACACTTTAATTTTAGCACGGATATATATTAAAAAATCTATGGATTATGCCGTATTCCGCTTAAAATTTTGCAAACGATACCAAATACATGAAACAATTAAACTATGAAACAATTAATAATGAAAATAACTAAGTACAAATACTTAAAAAAGACTATGAAACAAAACAAAAATGAAAGACAAAAAAATGAAACCAGTTAAATAAAACAAAAAGATTTAAAGTGTAAATAAAACAGTGTGTAATGAGACTAGTTCTCTTTGACGTATGCGGTGGCCTTTGCCTTGACACGAGCAGCCATTTGTTCGTCACCCTTTTCTTCTTCAAAAGCAAGCCATTTGCTGAAGAAGAACTTGGCTTGTTTACGGTTCAACTTCTTAGTGACGACTCTTTCAAACAAACCTTCAACAATAGTCTTATCGCCTTGTTTGATTTCTTGATCGATGTAAACATTCCATAAATCAATTCTTTTTGGAGCATCGGCAATCAAACCTTCGAAAAGAGATCTACCTTGTTCTGGGTCACCCTTAGAGAATTCTAATTGAGCAAACTTACGAACAACTTCGATATGGTCTCTTTTGTGCAAAATTTGTAAGGCTCTTGCCAAAACTTCTTGAGTTTGTTGAGTCAATTTACGGTCCATCAAAGAAGAACCATATTGTACCCAAACATTGACAGATCCTCTACCAAACTTCTTAGTGATAGCTTGGTATAACTCGTCTGCTGCTTCGAACTTTTCAGACATAATGTAGATACCAACCAACTTTTGATGCATGGTCAATGGATCCATGAATTGACAAGAACGTTTGAAAACTTCTTCTAAAGACTCTTCAGCACCAAAAGTGTTTTCCAAGTTAAGAAGAGCAATCCAAATATTCATCTTTTCTTGTTCTTCACGGTAGTTGATGGTTTTCAATGCTCTTTCGGCAATTTCACGAGCTCTGTCAACTTCACTCAATTGTAATTGGAACGACATATAGTTCATCCACAAAATAGATGAGTTAGGGTTACCAACAAGTAAACGTTCAAAGTCAGAAACAGATTGAGGAGCTCTAGTGTTCAAGTCACCAGTCTTATCTTCAACGTGCTTATTCAACTTCTTCTTTTTGTTCTTTTTCTTTTCTTGAGTAAAATCTTCTTCATCTGAAGAAGACTCGTCATCTTCAGCTTGATCCAAGATGGAAGCAGTCCAGTCGAAACCATTGGTAGACAAACCAGCAAAAGCGGTAGATTCAGATGATTGTTCGTCATCTTCTTCTTCTGCGTCACTCATTTCTTCATCACTATCTTCTTGTTTGAAGTTGACTTCAGCTTCACTTTCTTCTTCTTCATCTTCGTCTTCTTCTTCCATTTTAACATCTTCGTCTTCTTCATCTTCCTCTTCATCTTCAGCACCTTCAGTGAAGTATGAAGCCTTCATACCTAAAGACATTTTTCTCGATTCATTGTCAACCTTCAAAACCTTTACCTTAACACGATCACCTTCGCTGAACAAAGATTGGACGTCCTTAACTGCATTGTCGGCAATTTGAGAATGGTGACACAACCCACTCAAATTGGTAGTACCGTCCAACTTAACAAAGACACCGAATTCAACGACGTTTTTGATCGAACCTTCAAATACATCACCAACCTGCAATTCATCAAAAGTCTTGAGAGCAGTGAAGTCACCGTTGACTTCGCTATCCTTCAAGGTCATTAAGACACGGTGAGATTCTTTACATTCGACAATCTTACCGTAGACTGGTTGATTTAATTCAAAGTGCTTTCTCCAGTTTTCAACTGGAGTGTCGAATAAGTCTTGAGATCTTACGAGAGCGTAGACCTTTCTACCCAAAGCGATGTGGATACCAATGTTGGAAATCTTCTTGACAAAACCTCTAACGTTGTTACCACGCTTCAAGTCTTCAATGCTGTTGATCGTCTTGTCCTTAGCAGTAGTCTCGTTTCTCAAAGAAACAGAGATTTTTCCAGTTCCTTGTTCAATTTCCACGACTGTAGCACAGGCAAAATCGTAAATGTTGAATGCTTCTTGTAATGATTGTTGGTAATCGTTCAAGGCATCAGTAATGTATGCACAGGCAACGACATTTTCACCAAGTTCAACAAGAACCAAGTTTTCTCTAATGAGGAAGACTTTCGATGGATATTGCTTGCCAACTTCGATATCAGCGATAGAGTTAACAACTTGGTTTCTAATCTTCAAATTGACAACACCAGCTTGAGTATCAACATCCTTGACGATAGTTTCGACCAAGGCACCTGCAGGAAATCTATTTTCGATACCTTCTGGAATACCATCTTCACTCGATTCAGTAAATGCCAAACGAGCTTTGACACCAGGGCTAATTGAAACCCAGACAAAACCCTTGGAAATCTTTTGTACGAAAGCGGTAACCTTGGAACCTTCTTCAATATCAGCAATATTAATCAAGCCAGCGAAAGGTTGTTCTGGAGCACTAACTTCCTTCTTGAGTAAAGACAATTCGATGACAGTGAACTTGTTGAAAGTAGTATAAACTGATGGAGAAAATTCAAGAGTCTTTCCATCACGGTAACCAATAACCTTGACCTTGACTTCCTTGCCAACTTTGAAATCGTTCAATGGATTCTTCTTGTCTTTGATAGACTTAAATGAATCGAAACATTGCGATGGGTCAACTCTACCGATCAAGTTATCAGCTAATTGGATTGTCAACTTACCACCTTCGGTGGAAGCAATAGTACCAGTGGTGATGACATTTGGAGTGTAATCGCCGAAAGTTTCCTTCACCTTATCAACTGGGTTAACGACTGGTGTCTTCAAAAATTCGGTCGAATCAGTGTTTTCTAAGCTAAGCAAAAATCTCTTGTTTTCATCATCAGTTCTAATGATACGACAAACAACAGATTGATCCTTGAAAAATTTCTTATGCAAGTCT
Organism: Kodamaea alishanica (nom. inval.); assembly: GCA_030563745.1. NCBI lineage: Eukaryota > Fungi > Ascomycota > Pichiomycetes > Serinales > Debaryomycetaceae > Kodamaea > Kodamaea alishanica (nom. inval.). The sequence goes on from JAJMJX010000007.1 coordinate 423,479, forward strand.
TCATCTTCTTTATCAGAAGCAAACTTTTGTAAAACCAAACCGGTTAATTTATTACCGAAAGAAACAAACAACCCCATATTGGTGACAGACTTAATGAACCCACAATGGACATCGTCATATTTAATATCACTATAATCACATGGGAATCTACCTTGCTTAGAAGCATTCAATAAAGACTTCTTGGAAGTGACGACAATAGCACGAGCTCTTGTATCCTTTTCTAAAGCAAGAACTTCTATTTTGTCACCGGCCTTAACCTTCTTGAACTTCATTCTGTTTTGAGTGTAGTCACCATCAGATAAGTGTGAATCTCTCAAGACACCACGCAATTGAGCCTTGCCCAATTCAACGATAACGGAATCTCTTGTCTTTTCAACAACAACAGCTTCAGTGATGGTCTTACCTTCGACAATTTTATCGAGAGCATCGACTTGAGCTTCAGAGAATTCGTGAGATTGTCTAGCAGTAACAATCAATCTTTTTTCTGGCTTTCTAACATCGAGAATCTTGACGGTTATAGTTTGTCCAACTTTCAAAATGGAAGAAAGCTTCTCAACAAATGATTCAGAAGCTTCACTACCAGGCAAGAAAGCTTTCACGTTGCCAAAGAAAGAAACAATGGCACCCAGTTTGACAAAAGTTTCGATTGTAGCTTGAGTTTTAAAACCAATAGTGGCCTTTTCAAAAGAATCCAAGATGGTAGCGTCTTCCATACCAACCAAAGACTTCTTCAATGTTAAGTTTAATCTCTTACCTTCTTTATACAACACTCTAGCCTTGACCTTAGTACCAACCTTGAACTTCTTCTCTGGGTAGGCCAACTTGACGTCGGAGATGTGCTTTTCTGGAACGAAGGCATCGTATTCTTCATGAATCTTGAGTAAAATACCACCTGAAGGAAGTACTTTCACAATTTCACATCCATTCAAAAGGGCACCGACAGGAATGTCCGAAGTACCCAAGTATTGTGATTCAAGTTCCTTTGGTGTCACAGTCAAGTTCAACAAGCTGTCAACAACATTGAAACCGGTGACTCTTGCCTTATGGGTCGAACCAACGTTGTAATGGACATCCAAGGTAAAATCAGGGTTAATCTTAGACTTGTGTAATTGACCGAAAATGGTTTTGGATCCAACACCAAAGTAAATGTATTTACTATCTATAGCAGTCACGGTGGCGGATTCGATAATATGACCAACAGGGAATGTTTCTATTTCATTGCTATTTTCACTCTTCAAATCAAGAATGTGGGGTAATCTCGATAATAAGAATTTTTTGTCACCTTCTTTTAACAAGACACCAATGACTCTAGCCTGAACGGTTTTACCTTCTTGATATTGCTTTTTTGTCTTTGATTCGTCATAAAGACCCAAATGTGGAATGTTTATACTGGCATCAACCATACCGAATAATCTTGCAACAACACCATCAGCAGAAACGGTAGTGATCTTAGCATCGACAAGAATACCTGGCTTAATGGCGTCAATCGATGTAATGGCTTCAACGTCGGCCTTTTTCTTTCCGGCCGTCGACAATGGTTTTAAAGTTATTGATCTATCGGTCTTGGAAACAATGCTTGTTAAGAAAACCATACCTGGTTTCAAATTTGGTAATGATTTTAAGTCTTTATTCGAAATGAAACCTGGCTTTTCTCTACCAGTATTCAAAATGACACCATGATCTTCGATGGATTGTACAGAACATTGTAAGATATTACCTGGGTTCAAATCCTCTTCATCCAAAAGATCATTAACTTCTTCAGGTTCGATTGTCAATTGGACTCTTTTCTTGGTTTGATCTTCTGATTCGGTCACTTTTGCTCTAACAAATTGACCAACGGTGAAAAGATGTTTCAAACGAGGTAATTCAGGTTTGCTCTTTAAAGTGGCGGTCTTAACGATTGCATTTTCTTCATCTTCATCGTCACTTTCTTCTTCTTCTGAAGATTCCTCGGCTTCTTCAATCATCTTGGACACTTCAGTACTGACCGATGTGATTGCAACAGAACCGTAAATTTGGTTACCGATAGATATGGTCATATCCAACTCGTTAACTGCGGTGATTTGACCAAGAATAGACACACCTGGAATCATGCTTTTTATGCCATATCTTTCGACTGAAGATTCTTCAGGTTTATTAGTCGAAGTAGAAACACCTTTTTTCAGCTTCTGTCTCTTATTTGAACGATTTTCATTTTTGGAAGAAGCGGATCTTTTACTGGCAGTGGAAGCTGCAGCCTCGAACAAAACGTCTCTAGTAGCTTCGTTCGAAATCTCTTTCACTTCCAAGGCGGTCAAAGCAGATGAGCCACCTCTAGGGAAGGAAACATCGCTGCTTCTCATGGTAGACTTCGACTCCGCCATATTTGTTTTATTTTTGTCTATGTCGTCTATGAGTTTCTTCTAGTGGAAAGAAATTTAACTAAAATATTTGGTGCTATTTTCACTCGCTCATCTCTTGATTTTTTTTTTTTCTTTTTGCAGAGATGCCATTGAGAGGAAATTCACGTGCCCAAATTTTCAATAAGTGCCTTAATTTCTATAAAAGCTACATCCTAATTAATTAAGCCTTCTGTCTAGGACAATTCCGGCCTTTTTGCGTTCTTTCAAAACTCTGTCAGCTTCAGGAGTCCCATGTTTTCTCACCAACTTTGAGTAGAAGAGTCCACATGCATTACACAAGGTGCGATTCCCGTGTGGACCTTTTCTCCATTCTGGTGTATCTTTCAGACCACATTGTTTACATCGAATATCTGGTTTGAAACTAAGGTCTGAATTTAAACCTCCGTAACCAATTTCGGTCGTATGACCCATTTCAGCAGATGCGCCGCCTCCTTTGACCCGTAGTGAGATCACATTTGCACCTCCAAAGCTTCCTTCACCCGTAATAGATGAAATGGATCCGCTTGATGTACCTGCAATACTTTTTTTTCTCCGCTTAGTAGTAACCTGCTTATTAAGGACTTCTGAAGCTGGTATTGACACCAGAGCTGGAGCAGAAACGGTCAGATGAGAAGCCGAATGGTCTCCATATGAACTTCCTCCTCTTAATTCCCATCCTAATCTTTTCATATTTTCTAAAATCACAATTATTCTCTTTAGTGATTCGATTTTTCCTTCGATAAATGTCATATCAGGTGAATTATGCTGTATAAATTGATGGAACAAGCCTACTGCAACCACTTGTTTTTCATTCAGCACATAACCTTCAAGTAAATGTTCTGTTGTTTTATCGATATTTGAATCATCGATCGTTGTTTTGTTGAATAATGAATACATTTGCTGTTTTAAATCATAAATATACAGTTGTGCTTGTTCGAAATTTGGTAATTCTTTACAAATGGCCGCAAATAATTCTTCTTCAGGTAAATGCCTTTGTGTATTAATTTGAATCTGGGGTCTTTGACTTTGATCAGCCGCTAATGATCCAAGCCTCAGTCTTGCTGGAAAGGTAAATTCCAGAGGATAAGATTCAAACAGTGGTGCATTTTCTGTTTGTAAGCGGACAGTTTGTCTTGAAATTGGATCGATTTGTGGCAAAAAAAATGAGGGGTCTGTGAGCAGACCTTGCCGACTATGTGGAGCTGATGGTACAGAAACTGATGAAGCATTTGAAAGGCGCCGATGTCTGTATAAATTAAAAGGTGGTGCAGCAGAAACATCAATTATATCACCAATGCTATTATGTCTTGCAATCAGAAATCCTTCAGGCACGGCTGAACCCGAAAAGTTCTGCACCAATTCGGCAAATGAGGGTATTCTTGCATCACTTCGTTTTGTCTCTTCAAAATGTCTTTGTTGCGACTGCTGGTGTGAAGCTCCTGTTCTTATCACAGCGTTCTTCTCTAGACCAGTCATTTCAGTTGTCTGTTAATTCTGCATATTAATTTCTCCAAAAACTGTGGTGAATATTTTTAAGATATATACTTGTACCTTAAATTAAAGCTATGAATGTTGTTTCCGTTATCAATTTTGAACTCAATAATAGTAAATTGTAACTTTATATTAATTGAATCCTTTAATGTTAAAATTTTAAGAAAGAAATGACACACAAATTTAATTTAAACTATATAGATGATTTACTATCAACAGATCATTCGCCAGATACATCATATCATAAAAAAATTTAGGAAAGCACAGCAAGATTCATTTAAGGACCAGATCCTGTCGCGTTTCCTAATACGATGATGCTATTTTTTAAAAAATTTATAGTGGGGTTTGGCCATCCAGGAGGGGACGAAAAAGACAAGTTTGGCAGAACCACTTTGTTCTTGTTCTGGACTTTATTTTAATTGCTGCAACTTGCAGGAAAAAAAAAAAAAAAACGTTAAAAGAAACGGGCGGGGGGCGTATACGGATCAAAAAAATACTAAGGAGAAAGAAAAAAATGAAAGCTTTTACGCGAACCATTTTCGTAATTGGCCCGATTCTTTCAGCCCCCTAAAATATTTTTTATATTCAATCTCACCGTTTAGTCTTTTTTACTTTCTTTTTTTGGATGTCTTCTTCTTATTCAATGAAGAAGATGATCCAAAAGTAGGTCTTTCTTGCACTACAACAGTACCATCGATGACTTCTTGTGATTCATTCTTAAATTTCTCTTGCGAATCCAAAAAAAACATGAGATCATTGACTTGTTCTTGTAACCCCTTATTTGTATCATCCATTTCAGTAATCTTTTGCTCTAACCCCCTATTTTGTTCGGTAAGGAAATCAATTTTTTTCAGAAGTCCATCATTAAGTGAATTTGAATTATTAAGTTCTGAAGCGAGCTCGCTTATCGAACTATCTTTTTTTGTGATTGTTTCTTTTAATGTAGGTATTATATTTGATAATTCTTTAACTTTGCTTTGTAAATCAGTAAATTCTTTTTGATTGACACTTTGACTTACTGGAGTACTTCCTGAAGGTCTTCTCATTTTGGATAATTCTTGATCCTTTAGTAATGATTCATAGTATTCTCTCTGACTTGCTAGTTGGTTGATTAAGAGAAGTGAATATTCAAACTCGACTTCATCCACTTTATTTACTTCTTCTCCTGAACTGCCATTTTTGGTTGATGATTGTTTTTCAGGAAGTTCAACAAGCTTCCCATCAGATTCATTGGTTATAAGACGATGTACATAATTGTCGCCGGCATAGTCCCATACACGCAGTGAATCAAGTTCCATTGCGAAACAATGGCCTGTATTGATAAAATGCTTGAGAGAATGTTGTTCTGGTCCATAACGGCTACATCCGATATTCCCACAAATAAGGCATACCCAGAGTTCAGTGTCTGTAGAACAATCTTGACAATGCTCTGGAGGGTCCAGAGATGTCGATGCAAATGGTGAAGGGGCAGAAGATGATGATGCTACTAACAAAGAACTTCCTGCTAGTGAATTCCGTGAGTATGAACTCGATCTTCTTCTCAGTATTCTGCGGACAGTCCTACGAACAGTTCGATTTGATAAATTGTTTGAATACCTGCAAATTGGACAAGAATCATCCCTCCACTTTGAAAGACATTGACAATGAAACGTGTGTTGGCAAGGAATAGTCAACAATCCAGTCACTTCGGCATCCATTCTTTCCAAACACACCGGACAACTTGGAAGTTCTTTTAGAAGCGGTGATGAGTCTTTGTCACCAGTGAACGGATCCGACATTATAAATGGAAGTAAAAGATTTGCACTTTCGGGTTCTTCAATCAAGTCATTTGCATAATCAACTCGTACCGTCTTTATATAGATAACACGACACATTTCGGGTTCCATTGAGTTGAAGGCTTTTCCATCGAAATCAAATTTGAATTTGGCAGCTCTATAGGCATCTCTAAATTTAAGTAATACAAGAAATCGATTGGCCTTATCACTTTTAAGTAAGCGTACATGGGATATATCTATCATATAATTTTCGCCAATGAAACCTAACAAATCAGTGGCGGTGAAATATGTTGGCACTGCAATAATTGAAACCATTGTATCATCTCCCTCATTTGTATATTGATAGTCTTCTTCTGCTAAATCGTCTTCTTCTTCAAACTCACGGTAGAGTCGTATTACTCCATCCCCCAACAGTTGTGCGTTCAAAGGTTCTAACATTTGACCTTTATCTTTTGATGAAATGCTCTTTGGATCAATCACTATTACGCTTATTGCTGAAAGTCTATAGTCTTGGTAGTCGTTTGTCAATGTTTCACCAGGGATGTCAATCTTTATATCGAAACGATCTGTTCCTATCATCACTTATCATGTGACTTGGATAAATCACAATTTTTCGGATTAAAACAATCTTCTTTATGTCGCTATTGATGGCAACAACACCAGTTTTTCGAATATTTTGAAAAACTCAAAATATATTTACAAGTTATTGATTTTATAAATATTAAAAGAATCGCAAATTACTGTACTCATAAATTCATTTTATTGTAAAGTTAATCATCTAATTTATATAATCTAAATTTTACTTTCTAAATTCTACAATCCGTATTTTTGCTTATTAAATGCGGTTAAGCTGGGTAAGATTTCACCATTGACCGTGACCAAACCACGCTGTTCTTCGGACAATAATGGAGTGGCTTCGGGATGTGGAACCCAAATGACGGTGGCATTCGCAGCAACTCCTGATTTGACACCAGGAATACCGTCCTCAAACACAAGGCACTCATCGATTGCGATTTCGTCCAACCCCTGTTCACGTCTTTCACTGTTGATGCTCTCTAAACACACAAGCCAGATATCTGGTTTTGGCTTACCTCTACCCGGCTTAATCCTTTTATCGTCACCAGTAACGATATGATTTCCGAAAAGTCTGCCAAATTCGGGCAAATGAGCGGTTTTCCGCTCGAAATTTATTCTATTCGAGCTTGTACCCACTGCAATTGGGATATTTGCCGCATTTAAATGCTTGACGAGCTCGAGACCACCATCCAACCAAACAGAGCGGTGCCATTTGGTTTCGGTAGTTTCCATTGCCAATTTGTAGTACTCGTCACCCTTAATCGGCAACTCGTAAGTGTCAATCATGATCTGGTTGGCCTGAGGACCAGGGACACCTTGAACGTGGAGCTTGACTTCCCAAGTGAAAGGACCCTTTCCAAACATCTTCAAGATGTCATTGGTGGCCTCGGTGTATAAGTCTTCGGTGTTGAGAAGTGTGCCGTCCATGTCTGGATGTTAGTAAATTTTATCTATATAAAATATTGATTTCATTCAGTTTACATACCAAAGAGGCATGCCTTGATTCTGTGCGAGTTAGTATGGTTATGGCATCTATCTTATAGATACTTACTGTTTGGTCATGGTGATAAAATAATGAGGTATGAATACGATAAAATATCAAGAAAATAGCAAGAAAAATATCGATAAATAACCTCAAAATAGCCACTAAATATCGTTAAATAACCTCGAAATAGCCACTTGTATTAAAAATATTAAAAAATAGAAAACTTGAGATACGAGATTTCATTTTATGATAAATTTAACTATCAAACTTGTCTTTTGTCTCTACAACCTACAATTATTTCAAAAACCAATATTATACAAAATCTCTATAAAGGAGCATTCTTAAAAAGATACGAGATACTTTCACCATTGTGTAATCTTCTAACTGCTTCAGCAAGGACGGCAGAAACATCGATAGTGTCCAACCTAGGACATAATTGTAGTTTCTCTTCGAATGGAACTGTATTGGTACACACAACTCTTGTCAACTTCGAGTTGTTGATGTTCTTAATAGCATTACCCGAAAGAATACCATGTGTGACTATAGCAATCACCTCCTTTGCACCATTGTCCAATAATACCTCTGCGGCTTTAGCCAAGGTACCACAAGTGTCTGCCATGTCGTCAACAATCACACAGATCTTATCGGTGACATCACCAACAAGCACCATTCTAGATACCTCATTGGCACGAGCACGCTCCTTATGGATAAGAGCAAAGTTAAGATCAAGCCTATCAGCCAACCCTGCGGCACGCTTGGCACCACCCGCATCGGGCGAGATGATTATGGCATCCTTATAGTTGACCTTTTCCTTGATGTACCTGACAACACTTGGTTCGGCATACAAGTTATCAACCGGAACATCAAAGAAACCTTGGATCTGAGAAGCATGCAAATCCATTGTAATTACGTGATTGCACCCAGCGGTAGTCAACATGTCTGCCATCAACTTGGCGGTGATTGGTGCTCTTGATTTATCCTTACGATCTTGTCTTGCATATGGGAAATTGGGCAAGATGACTGTAATACGACGGGCACTTGCGGTTTTACAAGCATTGATCATAATGAGCAATTCAATCACACGATCGTTGACAATGCCACTGCCGATCTGGCAAATGATAAAGATGTCCTCATCTCTGACAGACTCACCAATCAGAAATTGGACTTCACCCGTTGAATCCCTCTTTAATTCGGAAGGTGTGAGTTTCATTCCCAATCTTTGGGCAACGAGTTCGGCCAAGCTCCTGTGAACGTCGCTGGCCAATAACTTGATCGAGTTGGTCGACATATTTGGTATAAATATATTTGGCTTGATAAACAGAGAGCAAAGCTTCTAATTTTCATTTTTTTTCCTCAATTTTGATAGTACTAAATTTGCCCCGCGGTACTTCCGATACTCCAGAATTCGCGATGATTTAAAAAATTTTCGTCCGAGTCACTACTGACTCGGTTATATTAAAGAGATTATATATACTAAAAAAGACCTTCCATATCACTATCATCTTTTTCTTGTTTGTTCTCATCATCTTCATCTTCATCGTCTTCTTCCTCTTCTTCTTCGTCTTCTTCTTCCACTTGAACCATTCTGCTTGGCATCTTTGTTGGATCCGATTTCTTTTGCCATTCGTCTTGAGCCTCGACCTTTCTTGATAATTCTCTGCGTTTTTGATCAAGAGTAGCTTTCAAACTGTTATAATTGCTTTGGAACTTCATTCTCATCATCTTACTCGTGGCACTTGCCAAGTTATTCTTATTGTTTTCAACCGCAATTTCTAATTCGGAAACTTCCTCTTCCAACATCTTGATATTTTGCTTCTCATTCGATCCAACTTCAGCATCATCTTCATCTTCTTCATCACTACCATCATCGTCATCTTCATCGTCTTCATCTTCTTCGTCTTCTTCGACGTTGCCCATGTCACCACTCATCATATCTGATACTCCTACTACACCGCCTGCTGCCTCTGGTTCTTCTTCTCCTTCGCTAAAGATGTTATTCAACTCTTGTTCCAAGTCAACCTCATCCATATCAATATCTCCCAAATCAACCTCGATTTCTTCTTGTTCTTCTTCTTCTTCTTCTTCCTCTCTTTGGTTGTTGATTGATCCGTCATATTCATTTTTAAATGGCATTGGTGTTGCAACAGCAGAAGGAGTCGCACTCAGGTTACTAGCATGACCATGACCATACCTTTTTTGTGCTTCTTTAAGATCAACCAATTCAAAATGGCTCTCTTCGGCTTCATCGTCTAGTTTTATCATCTGGTTGACTCTTTCATCCACATCTTCCATTAAACGATGGTCGACTTTTCTAGGTCTGAATCTTCGATGGATCCCTTGAAAAGGGTTCGTCAACCCATCACGCCAAACAAACTTCTTTGGTTTCAATTCTCCTTTCTCTGAGAATTTATACAATGGATGATGGTATACATATTCGGGAGGTATTTCGAAATCTTTTGTTTGATCGAGTGTATGAGGGTTTATAGAATGTAATACAAGCAAAATCTGACAAATATCATACGTCTTGAAGATATTTTTTTTATCTGTTGTCTTAAAGATCTCTGTTATTGTGGGTAAATCGATCAACCGTGCCGAATAATATGTGCTTCCTATGGCAATCACTGCCTTTTCTCTTGTGAGCCATTTCAAATGAATGCCAGTTAAATCACCAGAATCAACTGCATTATGTACAAAATCCAAATTAGTATCATTCATAAATCGAATCAAAATACCCAGTTCAAGTAATGGATCATCTTCCAAATCGGGTGCTTCTGAATCATAACCTTCACCGGGTACTCTTGTTGGTTTTATTCTGAATTTTGGTGTTTTCACTTGTGCTGATGCAGCACCACTTGAACCTCTGTAATCTCGGGGTACCGACGACGATGTGCTTGGACTAGGTTCTACAAATTCAACGGTTGGCCTCTTACTTGTAAGGTTGATCTTAAGCTTTTTCTGCTTCAGTTTCTTCTCCTTTTTAGGGCTTTTCTCGACTTTGCCATTTGTAGGTGGTTTTATTTTAAGTTTGGGCAATGAACTTTCTGTTGAAGATCCTTCTGAGGGTACTACGGTTCCATTTCCATTTTTGGACGACACCTTTAACTTCAATTTAAGTGTCATTTCGAAATCCAATTATTATATCATCAAGTTAGTTGATTTGATTCGTTTCAATTATTAGATTTATTCAATTTTGGTGGGGTTGGTTTTGCAATTTGAAAATTATTTTCTTTTGCTTTTTGAAATCCACTTTTCAGAATAATTGCGATATCAAGCAACTACCATTTTCAAATAGTGAAACTGAATTCTTTTTTTTAAGAAAAAAAGAACTACATTGAAGTGGTAAAACCCCTATAAAGTCTGGCAAGAATGACCGGGTATATCAAAAATCATGCTTCTCCGAGAAAGCGGAGGTCGTCGTCCGTGGACCGGAGAAGAACAAGTAGATCGCGTCATAATTCGATCACTTCATTCGACTCGAATGCGAGTCATTTTGTTGAAGATAACAATGATGAAATGTTTTCGGGTGCTGCTTCCGAGATTATTCCGAGTTCTATCACTTCGTTGCACTATCCACATCATTTTGGTGGAAGCAGCTACCGTAGTATTCAAATAAGTCAAGAAAACTCGCCGCTTTTGGCAAGGCCCTCCTCATCTTATGACTTTAATGAGCCGGGTGATTTGGACTTACATCCGGTTGGATCCAATAGATCAACCAATTCATACGATGCACAAGTTAATTTCAAGTTTTTCTCGCCAGATGAGATCGAACAAGCTCAAGGTGGGTCAACTTTAGAAAACCCAGAAGACCCAGTCGATTATAATACCAATTGGGACTATTCTGTCGACAAGTATGGCGACGAAGAAGAGCCATTGCTTGAAGAAGAAGGATTTTTCGGACAACTGGGTTCCAACCATGATTTTCATAACTATCTCTCTCATGATAATAGTCGACAGGATGAGGAGACTGCAGACAATATACGTCGTACTAGACGTGACTCTGATGAGTCTGATAAGTCGCGCTCATCCATTGAGACGACAGGACTGGATCACATAGGTACGGGTGCAACTTCGGATTTTTTGAAGGAATACCCAACTGTTCTCAATTATCAACGTTTCTACTTGGCTGAAGAGGATTTGGTTATTGGTATTGCTGGTTACACAAACTGCCTATGGAAGAAGGTTATTTTTTACTTGATCTGTACTTGTACGTTTGGTCTTGGGTATTTGGTATTGCGTTGGTTTCCTCGTTCTAGAATCAACTTGATGGGAAACAAATGTCCCTTGGGTCAAGCAGAATGGTGTGTGATTGAAAACCAGTTTGGTGAGTTGGTTATAGTCGACGTTGAAAAGTCTAGATTGAACGAACGCTTATCGACATTTCTCCCGCTTGGTCAATTTCCCGAAAATGATGACGTAGAGGACATCATACCGAGTAAGGAAAGAGATCCCGTTGTGCCTCAATTACATTCGTTCACTTATAGATATATTAAATTTTTCTACAACCCGGTAGAAGATATTTTTAAGACTAACTCAAACTGGTATGATTTACACTGGCTTAATGTCAAAAATACAAAGGATGGTATTTCTTATGTGACTCATGAAAATAGAATCAAAATCTTTGATGATAATAGCATTGAAATACATGAAAAATCGGTATTTCAACTACTTGTCGATGAAGTTTTGCACCCATTCTATGTTTTCCAAGTCTTTTCGATCTTTCTCTGGTTGGCAGATGATTACTACTATTATGCTTCTTGTATTTTCTTGATCTCGATGATCTCCATAATTAATTCACTTGTCGAAACGAAATCTACTATCAAAAGACTTCAGGAAATCTCAAAGTTTTCGTGTGATGTTAGAGTCTGGAGGAATGGATTCTGGAAACAAATTGATTCAAAGGAGTTGGTTCCTGGTGATGTTTTTGAAGTTGATCCTTCTTTACAAATTGTGCCTTGTGATGCATTGTTGATCAACGGTGAGTGTGTGATTAATGAATCCATGTTGACAGGTGAAAGTGTTCCTGTTACCAAAAGCATTGCGACTCAAGATACTGTTCAACTCTTGCCCGAAAATTTCATTACACCGCTTTTATCTAAATCTTTTTTGTTTAATGGTACCAAGTTGCTCAAGATGAAAACCTCAAATGACGAACCAGTAACTGCCATGGCTGTAAAGACTGGGTTTAATACTACCAAGGGTTCTTTGGTCAGATCGATGTTATTTCCTAAGCCAACCGATTTTAAGTTTTATGAAGATTCATTCAAATATATCGGATTCATGACAATGATTGCATTTATTGGATTTACTTACTCCACCTATAACTTCTTGAAATTGGGATTATCCAAAAAACTTATCATATTGCGTGCTTTAGATATTATTACTATTGTTGTACCACCTGCATTGCCTGCTACATTGACCATTGGTTCTACCTTTGCTATTAGTAGATTGAAAAAGTTGCAGATTTTCTGCATTGCCCCAACCAAAGTTAATATCGGTGGTAAATTAGATATTATGTGCTTTGACAAGACAGGTACCTTAACTGAAGATGGCTTAGATGTTTTGGGTGTACATGTAGCGAATAATGCAGAAGGTAGAAAAGAATTTATTTTTGAAGATCTTAAAGACAATCTGAGAAACTTGGACAAAGGTGTTACATCTGAATATGATTTCAATAATGGTAAGTATTTCTTGGGTGGTATGGCATGCTGTCATTCTTTGAGATTGATTGATAATCAGTTATTGGGTGATCCATTAGACGCTAAACTGTTTGAATTCACAAATTGGAATTTCACTGAGGATTTGGTTACAGGAAAATCTGTTGTGCACAGTAATGACAGTAGTTATACCGTTAACAAGGAGTACGAATTTGTATCTTCTTTGAGAAGAATGTCAGTGTTGGCTTCTAATGGTGCACAGGAATATGTATTCACCAAAGGTGCTCCTGAAGTTATGCTTGAAATTTGTGAACCAGAGACATTGCCAAAAAATTTTGAAGAATTATTGTATCACTACACCCATAGTGGGTTCAGAGTCATTGCATGTGCTTACAAGGAATTAACAGAAATTGACTCTTTGGATAGAGACTCGATTGAATCGGGCTTGATATTTACTGGGTTTATTGTTTTCGAAAATAAATTAAAGCAATCTACTAAACAAACATTGAGAACCTTGAACAACGCTGAAATCAGAACTGTTATGTGTACGGGTGATAATATTTTGACTGCTATTAGTGTTGCTCGTGAATGTGAGTTGATTAGCCCAGAAATTAGCCACGTTTATGTACCCAACTTTGTGAAAAATGAAGCTAATGATCTTGCAGTTTTGGAATGGGAAGATATGAACAATCTGAACAATAAACTTGATCCTATAAGCTTGAAACCTGTTGATGTTAGAATTGAAGAGAAATCCTATAAATTGGCAATCACTGGTGATATTTTCCGTTACTTGTTAACTGAAGTCAAGAATATAAATATCATCCAATCAGTTTTGATGAAGTGTGATATTTTCGCCCGTATGTCTCCTGATGAAAAGCATGAATTGGTTGAGCAATTACAAAACATTAATTACACCGTTGGGTTCTGTGGTGATGGTGCTAATGATTGCAGTGCCTTAAAGGCTGCCGATGTTGGTATATCGTTGTCAGAAGCTGAAGCTTCCGTTGCTGCACCATTTACCTCTCGTATTTTTGAAATCTCGTGTGTCATGGATGTTATCAAAGAAGGTAGATCGAGTTTGGTCACCAGTTTCTCCTGTTTCAAATATATGTCTTTATATTCCGCTATCCAATTCATTACTGTCACGATCTTATATAAGAGGGGCACAAACTTGGGTGATTTCCAATTTTTATACATTGATTTGTTCTTGATTTTACCTTTGGCTATTTTCATGTCATGGTCAAAACCATTTGAAAAGTTGTGTGTCAAAAGACCAACGGCCAATTTGGTTAGTCCTAAGATTTTGATTCCCTTAATATGCCACATCTTTACATTATTGGTGTTCCAAGTTTTCATCTGGTTATTAGTACAAAGTGAACCATGGTACCTTAAGCCTATTCCTGGTGGTGATGATGAAGTTCAGTCTTCAGATAACACTGTGCTTTTCTTATTCTCCAATTTGCAGTATATCTTGATTGCTGTTGTATTAAGTAGTGGACCACCGTACAGAGAAAGTATGACTAAGAACTACCCATTCATGGTCAACTTGGCTGCTTCCGTTTCACTTTCTTTGATATTGTTTTCGATTAATGCAGACTCTTGGTGGGGTAATTTGATGCAATTGACCAATTTGAGCACCAAATTCTATATTCTCATTGTGATTTTGGCTGCTATTAACTTAGCAGTGATGATTTGGGGAGAAGAAACAATTTTCCATAAGTTTGCCGGCCTTTACAAGAGGGTTTTTCAAAGACTGAAGATCGGGAAGAGTAAAAAGATATTCAAGAATTTAAAGAGAGAATTCGGCAGAATAGAAACTGTATGACTTCGAACGGGTTAAAGAACTGTGTAAATTAGAAAGAAACTTATTTGTACTTAGCATATGAATAAAATATATATTAATCAAACGGAGTAGCCCCTAATTAAAACAAACTGTAGTAAAGCAATAAACCAAACTAGGTAGAAAAAAAAAATATGATTCCGCCCAGGATCGAACTGGGGACGTTCTGCGTGTTAAGCAGATGCCATAACCAACTAGACCACGCAACCATACCAAATGATTCCGCCCAGGATCGAACTGGGGACGTTCTGCGTGTTAAGCAGATGCCATAACCAACTAGACCACGCAACCATTTTGTTATTCTTCGGGAAACTACGTTTTAAAATATTATTTTTGTAATTAAGCTACCGCGGTACGGGTCTTTGTTTTAAAAAACCGTTTACTGTTGTGAGATAATAATTAGCAAACTTGCTGTACTATCGAGCGCGGACAGTTTCCTCTAGGAAGTTCTCTCTAATTCCGATATTTAAATGGGTTCTCCAAATCGAGTCTCCAAAGATATTTCTTTATTTTTTGAAGGTTTACGTTGGCTGCAAATTGTCGATAGGTACAGAGTAGTGCGCGAACCCGAATTGATTTTTGCAGCCTAAGAGATCTCTTTCACCGGCTTTCAACTCAAATACATAATATGGATCTAATAACTTGCAATATTTATGGCTATCTTGGCTAAAGATTAGCTGAAATTTGAAATAACTCGTTTCAATAATTTTGGGCAAGTATATTAAAAAAACTACAGAATTAACTTTAAATTCACATTTAAATGGAAAAATAGCAAAATCGATTACTATATATTCAAACAAAACCCTTATTAACTATGGAATTAAACAATTCAAATAATATTCGAAGAAACTCCGTGGTACAAGCTCAAAGAATTTGATGAGATATTTCTGCGCGCCATGTTTCTTTCATTTTATCGAAGTGTAGCTGTACTTGATTTTCTGTAACTACTACAAGAAGAGATTCTTCTAAATTATCCTCCCATAGCAGGTAAATTTCAGCAAAATTTTCCACCATAGAGTAGCCTCGAACAAAAGTATTCATTACATCTGTTTTTTCCGCTAAAATCTTCCAGTTTTGCCACATCCTATTGTATAAGCTTTCAAAATTTTTGTCTTCCGTAGCTTTATACAACGATCGAATGCATCCCAACCGAATATTGTTTCTTTCAAGTTGTATTTCTTTTAAGTTACAACCAAAATTAAAGCTTGTAAACTGTGCCGCATTTAGTTGACAGCCATTCAAGTTAACCTTCTTTAGGCTTGGAGGAAAGTAAATTGTTCCTGATTGTTTCAAGAGCTTGTTTTCCGAAATATCAAATTCCTCCAAGTTCGGCAAAGAACTGAAAATTCTTGTGTTAGGCAATATGGCGAACCTATTTCCACTGATTCGTAGTGTTTTAATCGTATTTGGAAGCAAAACACTCATACTAGATATTTTGTTATCAGCCAAACATAAACTTTCGATACCAGATGATGGCAATTGTATTGACTCGAAATCAGTAAATTCATTTTTACTCAAATCCAATACCTTAAGAAGCTTTGAATTCCTTAAGTTGATTTTTGATAACTTGTTATTAGCCAATTTAAGCATCTGAAGATTGGAAGCCAGTGATAGGTCTACGGAGGTCAATTTGTTTTGAGAGATATCAACTATTTCAACCGAACATGGAACTTTTTCAATTTCACCAAGGTTGTTATCATGTAAATGAAGCTTCTCTAATTTGGTCAAAGTACCTAAATTCGACTTCCATAACTTTTTTAATCGCAGGGAAGTTATAGTCAATTCTCTTAAACTCTCTGGAAAATGAACATGTTTCATTCCTTTGGATTCTACATCCAAGAAGCTACAGTCAAAATCACAGTGATCTAATGTCAATGATTTCAAATTTTTTAGCGACTTTATTTCAGCAAGGATATTCGGGTTTTGATTAAAAAGTATAAGGTGCTGGACCAAACCTGGTAAGCTTAAGTATAGAACGGGTTCAAAGTTACCACGTTCACTTTTCTGGAATACGCCACTTAAATGGATATACTTCAACATCTGAGGAAATACAAAATTATGAGGAATTTCACAAGATATTAATTCAAGTGATTCGAGTTTCCTAAATTTAGAAATCATACTTGGGTTCTTAAAAGTGATATATCTCCATTCGAGGTTTCGAATGCTTAGGGGTAATACAACATCTAGAACCTTCAAATTGGACCTAAACGTCTTCAAGGAATAAAGTTGTGTACAATCTAAAGTTTCAAGTTCGAATTGAAAGCAGTGAATATCAAGTTCAATTAAAGTGGAAGGAAGGGAATCGAGGATCAGAGTTTGATATTCCCGTAATTTTATCCCAAGTTTTTTTAGAAGCGGTGGGAGTTTTATGTTCATCAAATTATGATCTTGGATGTCAATCTGCAATTCTCGAATATTGTGACAATATTCGAAATTTGGGGATTCGAATAATCCGAAAGATTTAATTGGTGATTGTAATGAAGGTTTTACCTGTATGTACCAGTGACCCTGAGAAGAGTTAATTGTTGAGCAAATTGGATTCCCGAAAGCTGGGTTACCTTCATATTCAAGGTTCTGAAACTTTTGCAAGATTGGTTCATACTCTGGGTATTGCCACAACTGTTTTTTGAATCGAAGGGTTTTAGGGCTTATCAACCCTTCATAATGCTTCAAAAGGGGTATTAGTAGTCTCTCATCTATGGCTGTTTTGTTATCAAAAACTTGAATCCATTTGTCAACCCTTTCACCAAGTTCTATCGATTCGTACTTTTTAGCCAAAGCAAATTGTCCAAGCAAAGGATCCTCCACCAAATTTTCCACATCTTTTGGAGTAAGGAATTCAAAAATTTCCTTTATGATTTCCAAAGGATATAACTCTAGCCAAATTCGCGTAGTCTCCTCTATGATCATCGTTCTTTTGAAGAATTGCCATAAGCACTTTAATCATAGCGATAGTGTGCTCGATGTGAATATCTTTGATTCATGATCGGCAAGAAACAATGCAAGATATATGTACAGTCTAATAGACGATCTAAGAACTTCGGATATACGAAGCGCAGATCTTTAGATGCAAAAGAAACTGCAATAAAGAGCATAAAAATAGATTGCAAAAAATGACGATCTCTTTGTAAAGAGAACCGTTGAGAGAAGATAGTATTTGGACCTTGTCTTGGCGCGTTTTATATGAAACTGATCGCGAATGTTTTCTCTTAACCATTATGCCTTTCGGCTAGTATAACTTATTTTCTAGCCACTAAAGCTACTACAATTACTTATTCGATTTTACAATCCCTTCAGTAACAAGAGTACATGCGAAAACAACAAAACTTTACAGGACATGAAATCCGCAGACTATGGCTATTTCATGTGAAAGCCTGGTTAGCTCAATCGGTAGAGCGTTTGACTCTTAATATTAGACATCAAAAGGCTGCGGGTTCGACCCCCGCATCGGGCTAATTCTTTTTTAAGATTTGCTTTGTCTTTTTTTAGAACTGGTAAACTACTTTTTGAATATCAAATCTACAATTAGTTTTATCATCTAAATATTTATTTTGCTTTATTTTACATGACTTCGTCATTACCGTACTTCTTCGCATACAAGCCCAAAGCTTTAACACTGAATAAAAATCTGTATGCTGGGTATTCAATCGCACAGCTATGATTGAAAACACCTTCGATACCATCATAGACCCATTCACCAGTCAACTTTTGCTTTTGCATAATCAACTTAATACCTCTCAAAATAGGTTCCTGCTTTGGATAGTCAGCTAACAAAAGACCAATGACAGCCCATGCAGTTTGGACAACCTCAGAATCAGGGGCATCAACGTAGGTGTGTGTTTCACAAGACTTGATCGATTCAGACCAGCCACCATCGGGCAATTGTTTCGATACAAGGAAATCACAGCCACGTCTCACGGTAGCCGAGTTCAAATATGTTAAACCAACGGTCTCCAAGGCCTCAAGTGCAAACATTGAAGCGTAAGTGTAGCAAACACCCCAACAACCATACCATGAACCGTCATCGTCCTGCACACGAACGATAAACTCTGTAGCATCTTTGATAGCTTTTGATATTTTTTCTGGTTTATAATTAGGAAAGTACTTGTGGAAATAGGTAAGTCCCAAGACACACGAGTCAGAACATTCAACATAAGGATATTCAACCATAATATTATTGAAAACTTCAGCTGGATTTAAATGTTCCATAAGTGAAGTTGCTTTAATTTTTTCGTATGTTGAAAATGAACCATATTCGAATGATCCCAAGTTTTGCATACTTAAAATGACTTCAACAGCATCGTATAATCTTTGCTCAGAGATGGCATCAGCAACATCAGCAAAGCCTGGATGATTTTTAACCATAATTATCGCCTTTACTGCCTCCGAGGTACAATCACTAACTGTATACCCTTGTTCTTTGGTACTAAATGGCCAAGAGCCATTTCTAAATTCTCTAAAACTGCCTTCCACAGGGTCGGTATCAAACTGGGAACGAACAAGAAAAAGGTAGGATTTCTTAATCATATCTTTGTATTGTGGTAAATCTGCTAAGCCAGCCATCATAAAATATTGGACCATAAAAGCTGCATCCCATACTTGGGACCCATTAGTACCCATAATAGTCATACCTGTAGGACCGTGGAAGAGAGCTTCACCTGCTCTTGACATTGTTTTTTTGAAATTTTCGGATTCAGGACCTTCGTGTGCATATGTGACAACACAGTTCATTGCGTGGTTAATTGGGGCAATACATAAATATTCAGTGTTTATTAATTCCTTTTCAATTAAATCATAAACTTTTTTGTTGAGATATTTCAATAACCACTTTGGTCTCCATTCTTCCCATTTACTTAACACCAAGTTCATGGCGTCCAAAATTTTGGTATGAGGATAATATAAATCAACACCACATACTGTATTTCTTGAAGATTTGAAATCTACTTTATCAAATTGTTGGTTTGGTAAATAGATTTCCTTCCTAATTTCTAATAATAATGAATCCTCTTCACACTTTAATTGATTAGCAACCATATAACCTACAGGTAAGTAAATTGCTCTTGTGTGAACCCACCATCTACCTGGATGTATAGGCAAAGCATAAGGAAGACTCCACAATTCAGGTGGAGCCGGGTTAACACCTTCCCATTTATACAAGTTAAGAAGAGCAAGCCAAATCTTCCCCCAATGAGGATTAAGTGTGGCACCACCTAATCTATGCAAGACCTTTTTGGCTTTGATGCAAACAGGATGATCGGCTGGTAAACCTAAAAGCCTAAGGATAACATAGTTGATTGTTGTTCCGAAACAAGTCGATTTATCTTCAGTATGTAACCCCCAACCACCGTCGACTGGATGAGAATTGTTGACGATAAAACGAATCAATTCCAATTTTATTGGTTCAGGGATCGGTCTTTTGGTGTAATAATGAGAAGCAACATAACCGATAGTCAAAAACGTTGGTCCCTTGTATTGACATGGGAAAATACCACTATTATCATCTTGCAATAGCTTAAAGAAATCTGCACCTTTCTTTGCACTATCAAGCGGTGTTTTAATTGCCTTTTCAGGTTTTGGTTCTGGAAAATCACCCGTTTCAAGTAAATACTGAACAAAAGTTGATTGTGGAATTTTATTTACGTCTTCTTCCAGGATATATTCCCAATCAGTGGCACCTAGCTTTGTCGTGTTTAACCTCCATCTCTTTGGGTCGGTTCTCTTTATTCCAATTTCCTCTGAATAAAGCATGATACTGTGTACATGTCCTTTTAAAGAAATATGTGGATAAAGATCGCTTGATAATCTTTTTTTTATATAAAAGATCCTGTATATAGCGCATTTATCTTCCGATTTCTTGTATTTCCAGCACTTGCTTGTGATTACTCAATGCAGATTCTAATTGTTAAAAAGCTGTTAAATAGATCAATTTCACCGTATGTATTTCTTTAAATAATGAAGCATCAAACAGGAAATATAATCTGATTGAAAGCATGCCAATGAATTGCCTTTTAAAACATACCAACGAAAGGTGATTGCCTTTTGAAGCAAATCGATTGAATATCTGCACTCAAGTCAAACTTTCTGTAATTTTGCAGTGCAACTGACTGTAATTGATATATTTCAGTGGCCGACATATTTCGAGAAAGCTGAGAAGTGCACTTGTTTAAACCATTGATAGGATAAACACCTTTAACCTTAGGGTGAAATATTAATTTACCATCCCCATGATTTTTGTTCAGGTGGACACACTTTCGCTAAGGCAGTAGAAGCGTACTAGTATGTTTGGATTGTAAAAAACATATGCAACAGTTCTTTCTCAATGATACCATTAGAAGTGCAATGATTCATGTATCTCCAGGAAGCTAAAATAAAAAAAAATGCCAAAAAATGAAGATAGAAAAGATCCTATTCGATAGTTGAAATGTTTGAAGTAATTCCTTTTAACAACTCAAGGGCATTTATTATATTGTGGTTGGGTGCAAAATTAGAAGCGCATTAGTTGCAAATTATGATTACATAATATACACTTATTTATTACATAACAAAACAACCTATATACAGTCACAATCGTATTTATTATATGAATTTTTGAGTCGTGTACCAGTTACAAAAAAAATTAATTCTCATAAACTTTTCAACCTTTTCTCGTTTCCATCTCTGCTCATCTATGAAAAAAAATCCTGCGGGTTAAGTACGAAAAAAAAATAACAAAGAATAGGAATAAAGGCAAAAATTCTCTCTAATTTTCCCTTTAACCAACCAATCTCGATACACAAGACAAAGTTATTCACTTAACTTGGGCTTGCTTGTTATATTTATCACCTGTACATCAGATACACATATACATAACCAAATAAATATATTCAATGGGAAAAAGAAAGTTGGAAGCTGAAGCTTTGATTCCAGAGGAACAAAGTTTAGCGGATGTGGAAAAAATTCAAAGCTCATCGGAAGAAGAAAATATAGAGGAAACGGAAGAGCAAGACGAAGGAGATGAAGGAGAAGAAGACGATGATGATGATGAAGAAGAAGAAGAAGAAGAAGAACAAAAGGATAGAAAAGCTAAAAAGCAAAAATTATCAGCACAAGATGTACAAGTTGCTCGAGAAACAGCAGAACTTTTCAAATCAAATATTTTCAAACTTCAAATCGATGAATTGTTGAATGAAATAAAGATTAAAGACTCTCATATCACTAATATCGAGAAGGTTTTACACAGAATTCATGAATTGATCACTTTAATTCCATCTACAAGCGCAAACTTATCTTTAGATGAAGCACAAGCCTTGTTAAACTCAAAGAAGATTGTAATTCCTTTTGCAGACCCTAAACCTACAAAGATAAATTATTTTTTGGCTTATAAACCTCCTATAAATATTTCAATCATTGGTTCATTTGGGTTGAAAACTGGTATTTCACCTTCATCATCTGGTTCCAACTCGATAGATGTTTCTTTAACCATGCCATCTGAATTATTCCACCCTAAGGATTACCTTAATTATAGAGCTCTTCATAAGAGAGCATTTTATTTAGCTTATTTGGCTGATCAATTAATGCCTTTATCTAAAAAGAATAATTTGCCAATAAAGATTTCTTATCATTATTTAAATAATGATATATTATGTCCAATTTTGAAAATAAGTTCGATAAATACTAATGATCCTCAAGATCTTATTTTTCATAAGACAAAATTTAGCATCAATTTACTTGTTGCATTTCCACATGGTTTATTTGACCTGAAGAAGTTATTACCTGATAAGAATTGTATTAGAATCGAAACTGATTCTTCCAATGCAACTTTACCACCAACTCCTTTGTATAATGCATCGATTTTATCAATGACTTCATACGATTATTATTTGAAATATTTATATACTACAAAGAAAACAACACTGGCTTTTAAAGATGCCTGTATTTTAGGAAGATTATGGCTTAAAAATAATGGATTTGATTCTTCAGTTCATAATGGTGGATTTGGTCATTTTGAATTTGCTATTTTAATGAGTACATTACTTAATGGTGGTGGTTCACAAAATAATAAGATTTTACTCCATGGTTTTTCATCATATCAATTATTTAAAGGTACAATTAAATATTTAGCAACAATGGATTTATCAAAAGGTTATCTTTCATTTTCATCATTAATTGGAGAAAATATTACTTCCAAATATAATAATGAAGGTTTTAATGTTCCAACTATTTTTGATAAAAATATAAAATTAAATATTCTTTGGAAAATGACAAAAGCTTCTTATATTAAATTACAAGCAATGGCTGATCAAACACTTGGTCTTTTAAATGATGTTGTTAAGGATAGATTTGATCAAATCTTGTTACAAAACTCCAATTTCTTACCATTGAAATATGATATGGTTTATGAACTTGAAGTTCCAAATCAATTAGAAATTGAATCTTTTGGTCCATTAGAAAAAATAACATTTTTATCATTTGAAAATTATATTAAACATCGTTTATTTTTGATTCTTTCAACTGCCTTAGGTAATAGAGTATCTCAAATTCAAATTACTCCTAAATTTGTTCCAGACACTTTTTCTTTGACCAAAAGAAAACCTTCACCAGCTGGTACATCTACTTATACTATATCTATTGAATTGAATCCTGAAGAATGTGAAAAGATGGTTACTAAAGGTCCATCCAATGATAGTCCTACAAATAGTAGTGATGATGCAGAATTAGTAAACAAATTCCGTTCATTTTGGGGGAAGAAAGCTTCTTTAAGAAGATTTAAAGATGGTACTATTCAACATTGTGTTGTTTGGTCGATGGTACCTCAAGAACAAATTGTTGTTTCTATCATTAAGTTTGCCCTTGATGCTCATTTATATCCAGATTCATCAAGTCATTTGATTTATCAAAATGCATTGAATCGTTTATCAAACCCATTAGTTAATGGTAATTCAAGTGTTACACTGATGACAAATTTTTCGAATGCTAGAAATTCATTTGAATCTTTAAATAAAGTTTTGATGCATATGGATTTACCATTAGGAATTAAATCAATTAGCATTGGACAATCTACAACTTTAAGAAATACATCAATTTTACAACCAATTCAATTTGCAGTTTCTCAACCTAATTTCTGGAATGAATTAATTGTTCAATTTGAAAGTTCATCAAGATGGCCCGATGAAATTAGTAATTTAGAAAGTGCTAAAACTGCTTTTCTTTTAAAAATTCATAATTTATTAACACAAGAAACTGTTTATAAAAGTTTTATTACAAAAGATATTGAAGAAAAAATTCCATTTAATTCAGATATTTGTATTTTGAATATTTTAACTCCAGAAGGTTATGGATTTAGAATGAGAATTTTAACTGAAAAAGATGAAAATTTATATTTAAGAGCTGTTAATAATTCAACTAAAGATAAGGCATTAGTTCAAGATATTTATTTGAAATTTAATCAAACTTATATAGGTTCAATTAAGCATCTGAGAACTATTAATCAATTATCTACACATTTTCAATTTTATTCAGGTACAGTTAGATTATTTAAATCATGGTTAGATTCTCAATTATTATTATGTCATTTTAGTGAAGAATTAATTGAATTAATTGCAATTAAACCATTTGTTGATCCTGCACCATTTTCAATTCCACATTCTATTGAAAATGGGTTTATGCAAATTTTAAATTTCATTGCTAATTGGAATTGGAAAGATGATCCATTAATTCTTGATTTAGTTAAATCAACTGCTTCTAATGATGAAAAATTAAGTGATAGATTAACTATTCAAAATCATAGAGTTATTGAATCTAATTTTGAAAAAATTAGAAAAGTTGATCCATTAGGTATTAAAACTCAATTTTTTATTGGTTCAAAAGATGATCCATCTGGTATTTTATGGTCAAATAATTTATCCTTACCAATTGCAAGTAGATTAACTGCATTATCACGTATAGCATTAAATTTGATCAAATCTGTTGGTGGCTTAACTCATGAAAATTTGGAATTATTATTTGTTCCAGCTGTTAAAGATTATGATTTTATTATTAATATTAAGACTAATCTGTTAATTGAAACTAGTGGTATTTTACTTCCAAATAAATTTAAAAATTTAATTACTGGTATGACTTCATTTCCAACTGATATTTCTTCAAAATATGATTTAAATCAAATTTTATTTAAAGATTTAAATAAAAAATTTGGTAATGTTATAATTTTTTCAACAAAAACTTGTGAATTTAATGAAAATGGAAAGAATATTATTACTGGATTATTCATTCCAACTTCATTATCTAAAAAGAAATTCAGAGCTAATTTGAATATTAATGTTAAACCAGAATCTGGTGATGAAGTAATTGTTAATAAGGAAGCAATTTTTGATCAAATTAAATTATTAGGTGGTGATTTAATAGAATCTGTTCAAGTGAAGAAGTAAATAGTGTATATAATATTTGTACAATTAGTTAATTCACATAAAAAGTAATATTTGCGGTATGGATTTTTTTAGCCATAATAAATGGATTAAAATTAGACTTTAATATTCGTAAAAGTCAAATACTCTTTAATGTCACATCATATCAATCTAGAGCAGCAATTGCGAGAGTTCGAAACACAACGATATCCAACCGATGCACAAACAGTTAATAATAATGCCCTGATTTTGTACAAACGGAAAAAGTATTTTTTGGATCAACTACGTCAATCATTTAAATTCATTGGATTTTTACTTGTTTTACTAGTTTATTTAAAAGATTTATCAGTTTTAAGGTTTATATTAAGGGGATTAGCTCAATATTTTTTATCTAATCCATATGCACAAGTCAATGGAGGGGTTGTGATTGCAGAAGAAACCAAAAAAATATTGGCTAAATCATTATTAATGCTGGTGATCTTTTTCAATTGTTTTTGTATTTTAATGCATCTAATATTTGGAGCTCATAAAGAGACAAACTCACCAGATGGGTATTTACATGGTAGCTTTACTGTTAACTTTATTGGGGAAAGATTACCATTTTCAGTATTGGAACTTTTATTTTATGATATTTTTATTTTTGGAGTTCAATTGACTTTCCATTGTCTAATGTGTTCTACAGATGATTCAATTGTATTAGCTGTTAAAAAACCTGAATTGGGGGTAGATGAAAATGATGAAATGATCGAAAATATCAATGATTATAATAGAGAAACTGATGGGTTTATGGCTAAAATAGATACGGGTGCTGATGGGTATAATGGAGATGTTTTCCTTTTAAATATTGATGTATTTAAAAGTTGTTTAAATGTGCTAAGGTATGAAGGTAGTCTTCTGAATGTCGATAGATCGATATATGGGTTGGATATAAATGGATCATCTAATGGGAATACTCCAAATCCAAATACAACAAATAATGCCGGATTTGCTGGTCCATCTGTCGGTGCATTTGTATAATAGACTTTGTCTTTTGTATAGTAAATTTTTGATTTCCAATCCACGTGATTTTTTTCTCATCGCTATTCTATTTTTCACAAATAAAAAAAAAAAAGTTTGCAAGATGAATAAATAATCAATCTTTAAATCGTCACTTTAAACATAGATAAAAAAAATATAATGACAGCTGATACTAAGATTGTCGGGATAGAATATAACAGAGTGACCAACACTTCATCGACCGATTTCCCTGGTCATACCGGTCAAGGTGATTACTCATGGGATATTGAAAAATTCAAAGAAGAATTTGAAATCAATATATCTTATATCACCGAAAGAGATGCCAACTTTGATTTGGTCCATATAGATACCTCGATTGCAAATGCTTTCAGACGTATCATGATCTCCGAAGTTCCATCTGTTGCTGCTGAAGCGGTTTATATGTTCATGAACACTTCAGTTATACAGGACGAAGTTTTGGCACATAGAATCGGGTTGATCCCATTGAAAGTCGACCCTGATTCATTGAGTTGGATTGATAAGACTCAAGATGAAGCTGACCGTTATACGGAAGATAATACAATTGTCTTATCATTGGATGTTGCATGTACAAAGAACCCACACGCACCAAAGAACTCGACAAACCCAAAGGAATTATATAGAAATGCACATGTTTATGCTAGGGATTTAAAGTTTGAACCTCATGGTGCTCAATTGGAAAAGTTTAAGAATAATCCTGTTGTGCCCTGTGATCCAGATGTGTTGTTGGCAAAGTTGAGACCAGGTCAAGAAATCTCATTGAAGGCTCATTGTGTTCTTGGTATTGGTAGTGACCATGCCAAATTCTCTCCTGTTGCGACTTCTTCGTACAGATTGATGCCTGTCATCGACATAGTGCAACCAATCACTGGAGAATCTGCAAAGAGATTCCAAAAGTGTTTCCCATCGGGTGTTATCGGAATTAATTCGAAGGGTGAAGCAGTTGTTGAAGATGCTAGAAAAGATACTGTTTCTAGAGAAGTATTGAGACATGAAGAATTCGATGGTAAGGTCAAATTAGGTAGAAAGAGAGATCATTTCATTTTCAATGTTGAATCCACTGGTGCCATGTCTCCTGAAGAGATTTTCTTTAAGTCTGTTAGAGTCTTAAAGAACAAGGCTGATTATTTGAGACAATGTCCAATTAGTCAATAATTCATGTATAATAATAAATAGTAGAGTTTGCAACTATAATTAGTAAGTGCGAGCAAGAAAAAAAGAAAAAAAAAAAGATAGTTGTGTGAGGAAAAAGAAAAATACCATCATCATCTTTAGGGGACTTTTTTCAAACGGTTATAAGCCGAGTATAAATAAACATTTTAATCTTTCGAAGCAGTGACAAAGAGGTGATATACATGTATATATAGACGAGATATATACACAAATTTCGAACAAAAAGTCATCAATTGGTTTTTGATACCGGTAAACCATCAGCGATCAAGTTGAAGTACGAATAATCCGTTCATGTCTTCCTCGGGTTACTTCACTGATGAGCACTTGACATCAATGACAGACACCTCGTCTGGAGTTTCAAGTCCTCTTCATGTGTTCAAGCCCCAAACTACATCGATATTAGTCCATAAGCAACGCTCCTCATCTGTGAATTCAATCACATCGTCACATTCTTATTTGACTCAGGGTAATATCATCACCAGTACCCAGCATATACACATACCCACATCGAGTGCCATCAACACGCCAACAAACGCAAGAAGTTTATCTATAGTGAGCATAGAGAGCCCTCTGAACCTGATTGTGTCAATAGATGATAATATAATCAGACCGACCAGAGATAATAGTTGTACGAGTTTGGTGTCTCTTAATAGCCAAAGTATAAGTACACAGATACCTACAGAATATATGTCTTCAAAATCAAAGCAGAGCGCAATACTATCAGATGATGATTCCGAGTTTGAATCAACAGCAACTCCAATACGCAATATTTTGAAGCCAATATACAGATTAAAGAAGAATCATCATATACAGCCAAAAGTTTCTATCGATAGCAAAATCAAAGCTGATTTCAAGTTTAAGTATAAGGACATGGCACCTTCCCCCACTACTTCGGCGATTTCTCCACCACCAAAAGATAACATTGATTTAAATGACTTTCAATTGAATAATCAAAGCATTCATAATAATAATCTTAACCATACTTATAACCATTTACAAGAAAATAATAGTATGAATACAAGTGGTTTCACAATAGGTAACAAGTTAGATGATATACAACATGCAGGACCCAACGAAGTGATGAGCATCTCAGCCGCGCTCGCTAACTCCAATTCAAATCCTGGCGTAATCAACGGCGAACAAATAAATTCTGGCGGTGCAACTACTGATGAATCTGGTGCACCTGCAGAGAGTATTTCAACCAAACGTACCGCGACAATTTCACTGCCTCCCCACGAAAATGAATATTCTACCGCGACAGATTTGGACGACCCCACTCCATTATCTTTAAATTTAGCTGATACTCGTAAAAAGAAACATGCAAAGCCAATGACAATCAACACTACAAATTCATCCAAAGCATGTTTGAAAAAAATATATTCTAAAGAATTACAGTTCGAGTTGCTACAAAATGGGAACACTTCTCCAGTTCTCTCACCAACTTCTTCGGGTAATAATGGGACAAAATTTGTAATACCACATCTTCCTTTGCAACTTCCACACAAATCAAAGGCTAGCCATGCCATTATTAATGGTAGCGAGATCATAGAGCAAAACAAGCTCATAACTAAACTCAACCAGAAATGGAATAAATCGATGTTAAAGGAAAAAAGGTATCCATACAACGTTCTCTTACGCAGCAGTAAAAAGAAAGGTACACTCGCTCCACTGCTTAAAAGATCTCGCGGCTACTCATTTGGCGACGAAGTTGGAGATGAGGCGGAGACAGAATTCGATTATGATGAGAATTTCGACGACTACAGAGATGATTTTTCAATTGGGTATTAAATGTATCATTATGTACTTTATGTAATATAGGGAAAACTAGGGATAATTAACGATATTTATATCTCGCAATGTAGGATTTAAAGCAACACATCATCATCACTATTATCATTTAATTCATTAAAGAAGGGTAATTTTAGAATTTCACCCGCATTTAAACGCTTTATTGGGTCCATATGAAAGCATCCTTGTAATAACTCAATCATGTTTTTATGATCATTGTAGTCGTCAATATCACGTTTAAGTTGTGCATAATCATCCGATGATTCAACCACATTACTTTGAATTTCGGGTCTTATTAATTTATCTCCCTTATCGTTAAATAGTTTGAGTGTATCTTTAACGATACTATCTTCAGGGAAGCAATGATGAATGGACTCATAATGGAGGAAATCATAAATGATCTTGTATAAATTGCTATTGTATTGTGTAGATTGAGACTTATTCGTTGGCAAGTTTATTTCAAGACCACACCCGTGTAATTCGGCGCACCTTTTTAGTTTATCAACACCAAACAAGTACGATAACTCGATGAGTGCATCTGTATCATCCGGTGAATTGAACAATGGGAATTTACGCAAAATAAGCGAAAATCCTATAATACCAGCAGACCAAATGTCAATTTTGGTGGACTGGTTTGTACATTTGAATAATACTTCAGGAGCTCTAAAACCTCTGGTCCCAGCTCTATTCGCTCTTCTCGGTGGTCTTTGATCCTGCTTTGGGTATGCTTTGATTTGTAATCTCTTTAATTTAGCCGGTCCAGTAGCACCTGTTGTAGTTCCAGCAATAGTAGCCGAAACAGTGGTACCCGAACTATTATTTGAGTTGGTTAAACATGGGCATCCATTCTTGCCATTACTGGAACCGTTTGGAACATACTTCTCAGCCAAACCAAAATCAACCAAGACACCTTTCCCTTTAAAAGGATCATATAAGAAATTTGTTGGCTTCAAATCTCTATGTATCACATCTTTATTATGAATGAAATTTAACGCCTCAAACATTTCCCATAAATATTTTTTTATTCCTTTTACTGGCAAGTCTCTGTAAAAGTCTCGGAAATCCGAATGTTGATAGAAGGGTAATATAGCCAATACTTGATCTTGATAACGTAACACATCCAAAAGAGGTGCCACATGCGAGTTCCCACTGAGCATATATAGCAAATTTAACTCGTTATGTATTCTATTCGGTGAAGAAGTGACATAAATCTGTTTGAGGGCAACGATTGGATTTTTACGTACCAGAGCAGGCTGTTTTTTTTGTAACTTTTTTTTTAACGGTGGAGACTTCCATATATCTGAACCTAATTTGACAACACCATTCAATGCTTCTGCCTTATATACTGTTGAGAACGTACCTTCACCAATCTTATCTAAAAGTCTATAATCGGTCGCTAAAATAGGAAAACACACTTCTAATTTATGCATATCTTCGAGAACTTCTAGTGAAACTTCATTATCTTCATCATGCTCTATTTCGGATTGGTCTGGATTTTGCTCCTCTTTTTTTCTTTGATTATGAGATGGAGCTGAAGACTCATTTGGCTTAATCTGTTCGGATGAGTCTTTTAAAAGTGTAGTTTTATTTGCTCCATGATCACTTGAAGTAAAGTTCGTACTATTTGCAGGTATAGTAACTTGATTGTTCAGAAAACCAAGCAGCTTCAGCAAATTCTGATTACGTATAAAAGTCTCATCAAAGGCTTCCAAGGTTTTGGTTCTATTGATGGCTTCATTATGAAATAATTGGGTATTTTGTGTAAGAGGTTGTAGCTGCTGTTTACCATTGAAATCATTGAATGGATCATCTTCATGATCAAGTTTCCTCTTTAGCGGCTTGGATATAGGTGCGGGTATACTACTCTTGACAGGTGATATCTTTTCTTTAAGCATCCTTATGAGTTCCATACGATCAGACATGATAGATTTCGTAGATAGTATGACTTTATGTGAATATCTTCTTTTTTACCCTTTCTGGTGTTTGCTTATTTTGAAATTTGGCTGTAAATAAAGCGCGTCTTAAAAATATATTTACGCATACAATTCTGCTAGAGGATAAGGGATTGAAGGCAAAAAAAAGCAATAAAATAGATGATAATTGATAAATCTATCTAGAATTTGACTTATGTAAAAATTGAAAGTTTACGTTATAGTAATGCTCGAATTTGACGAAGTATTCAAATCACTATTCGTTTCATAATCACTTTTTAGGTCTAGTGAAGTCGCATTTTCTGTCTTGAAAATATATGACATCAATTTTAAAAACCGGGTAACCCTAAATGAGTTTTGAATCTGAAAAAAATTTTTTTTATCAACGAGTGATACCGAACCTAAAGATTAATTATAAAAGTATAAAAGCATTGCATCTTGTGTTGCACGTTGCAGACTAATTTTTTTCTTCTTACCATGTCTCATGTCCAACAGCATGCTATTCGTCATATGAGAACATTGGCTTACCCAAAGTACACAGCACAAAATGTTCCAAAGCCAACTAGCAAAAAGGATCACTCATCCTTTTTCAACAGAGCTATCAAGGGCTTTTTAGGTCCAAAAAATTTGAGGGGTGAATACTTCAGAAACACATACTACTACCCTAGTCAACAGCACAAGCCTAACTATATAATACCTAACGGTCAATCTGTGATTGACCTGACTTATAAAGGTGATGGCACTTATGCTCCAGCCCGTTTACAGGGACAAAGAAGAAACCCTCATTTGAACCCATTTCCACAAAACACAGCTTGTCAAACAGCATATGCTATTCCACACAACTTGAAAGCAAAGATTGTAGCTGATGTTGAAGGAGGTATGAGCTCGCAACAAGTGGCACAGAACTATGGTTTAAAAATGGCAAGAGTCGAGGCCATTGTTAAATTGAATAAGATTGAAGAAGATTGGAGATCAAACGTATGTATAATTTTGAAATTGTTACCTGATGAGCTTAAAAAAATCGATTAGTCTTGAAGACAAACATAATGGTTAGAAACTTTTTATTTACTCTGATAACATTATCCATAAATTTTTTGAATAATTTTACTAACATTTCATAGAAAAAGATCACTTCTGATTTAGCAAAGTTTTCAGATGTCATGTACAAGATGTTCCCATTATATGAAGGACCTTTGAGTCGTACATCCGATAACTTGACAGAAATTCCTACACCTCATAAAACATTACAGCAAAGATTCTTAACTATTGCTGAATCTGAGCCATTCGGACCTATTGAAGCAGCTTCGATTTTGGACTTGCCTGTCGCGAGCGACACATTAAAAGAATTGACCGAGGTTAAAGAAGGAAGTTCTCAAAGCAACGCACAAAAGCATAAGGTTGTTGTAGGGTCTATCAAGCAAGGTGATCGTACAAGCTTCAAATTTACTCAAAGAGAATCCGGTGACGTTGGTTTCCGTTATGGTGCCAGTAGAAGAGACAGAAGAAAGGACAGATCCGTCGGTTTTGATGCAGAAGGTAAGATGGTTTACATCTAATCAATATATAAAAGTATTAGCAATCCTAAGACTGTTCATGTATATAGAAATAGAGGCACGAGATATGTAATTCAATATAATTGTAATATAAAATGAGTTGAGAAAAAAATGAATGGAAAAAAAATTTCCTGACACGTCTCTTGATCCCGAAAATAAACAAAGAAGTGTGAAGAGAAAAAAAAAAAAAGCTTTACGAACGATTGCTTTTATACATTCATAAAAAGGTCAACAATGAACTTCATCACTAGCATATTGGCGATTTTTGCCATCCTTATCCCATTCAGCAGTGCTTCTGCTTTCACATTCGTCTTGGGCGCTCATGACAACTCGTGTTACTATGTTTTCACCAGCAAGCCAAATACTGCGATTGGCTATTATTTTGCTGTCCAAAGTGGTGGTGCCTTTGACGTTGATTATGCCATCACCAACCCTCGTGGTGAAGTCATTGTTAAAGAAGAAAAGGCCAGACAAGGTGACTTTGTCTTCAATGCCGATGTTGTTGGTGAATACGAATTTTGTTTCTCCAATACGATGTCGACATTTGCTGAAAAAATCGTTGATTTTGAAATCAAGTTTGAAAATGAAGCAGATGATGCCCATAACCAATTCAAGGCTAACATGCCTGAACAACCAAACGTCAGACCATTGAGCCATGTTGAAAACATGAAGAAAACTGTCGACAAGATCGACGAACAATTGGATGGTTTGTTGAGAACTTTGCAATATTATAAGACCAGAAATAACAGAAACCAAGCCACCGTCAAGTCTACCGAATCGAGAATCTACTACTTCAGTATCTTTGAAGTCCTTTTGATGGTTGCAATGGCCTTTTTGCAAATCACAATTGTACAATTCTTCTTCAAGGGTTCTAGAAAGCAATTGGTTTAAAATCCATATATATTTTAAGAGCCTTTTAGGTTGATAGTTTCAAAAATTTATATATAGTATATTAATATGATTAGATATCGTATATTTGAATGTGTAAATTTCTCGATTTCTTTGAAAATTGAAAAATCTAAATTTTGTAAAACAATCTCAAATGGCCCTTTATTTAAATATATTCCCACTGCGAGATTCTTCACTGGAAGATACTCTTGCTCGTCAATCTGATGTCACAGTTTCTACAAATGTTACACCGTATGCTGAATATAAAGGTTTCTTCATTTATGTGCTAAGTGCAGTGATGTTAACGTTATGGATCGCTTGGACTATAATACCCGAATATTTTTTAATAAACTACTTACTGATTAGTTATTTTCCAGATAAATATTGGTCTTTGGCGGTCCCTTCATATACTTTAATGTTATTATTATTCATGTATGTGTTTGTTGCATTATATAACACCGAAGTAAAGACTTTGGCATTGGATGATGTACGAAATTTCATTGATGATCACTCATTTTTTGTTGGTTCAGAACAAGATGTAAATACTTCACCTAGTGGAGTGAGAGATCTACCGGTCACTCTTGTGAGCGAGTTACTATATAGCCAAAATTTTAACAATTAATTATTCTATATACTTTTATAAACCATAATTTTGTGAAAGGATTTGTCTTGATTCAGCATCGACAAATGATAAAACTTGAGTTTCCCATACATTATCACCCAAAAGTGATTTGTAGTTACTCATCAATTCCTTAAAAGATTGATATAAATCATTCGAAGGGTTTTGATAGTTGATAATACAAACAACAAACATGGATAAATTCTTCTTTCCTTGTTGTGTGTTAAGACCTCCAAAGCCTTGATCAGGATTACCATTAATAATATTGATCATTCCTTGGAATCCAGTTTCTTTTTCTTCATTGTCAACCAAGTATAACATTTGTGCACACCATTGAACAATATATTCACTTAATTTGGAACTCAATGAGCTTTGGCCAGTACGATCACATAATCCCATTCTACCTATACAAATGGCTGCATTCTCTAAAACAGTCAGTTGAATATCACTACTGTTCAAAATAGGTATCAACAATCCAATTAAATTATTCAAAAATGGGGCCATTTCATCGTAATTTAATCTCATGGCAATTTCTCCCATTGCCCAGATTGCATTATTATAGACAGGATAAGTATTGAAAGTTCTATTGTTGATTTCATTTCCGATGCTAACAAAGATAGAACTCAAGTATGGCTTGACCAATGGTTCCAAAGTGTAGATTGCCAAATCACCCAAAAGAGCATATGCAGATTGTCTTACATCAGGAGTATAGTCTTCGAAACAAATCATCAAAAGTTGCATGAAATCGCTAGCGCTTTGTTCGATCAATTCGGTCGAATGTGCTCCAAAACCTTGAATAAGACCATCTATCAAATCAAGAGATGTAACGATAAAATCCTTTTCGGGTGCTTCGATGATAGGGTCGGATTGACATCTTTGGTCCAAATCAATACAATTGGTCAAGATCTTAATTGCTCGTTGATATACTGGAACAGCATAAGGAGCAAAAACCTCACGCAATGTAGCAGCAACAGTACCTATACATTCCAATAATGGCCATAACCCATTATCTTCATCTTCCAATTCTTGCCATTTCTTCATCAATGGAGGTAATAAAATGTTGACATAATTGGGGTTTACAGAGATCAAATCATAACCCATTTTCTCAACAAATGTTTGAACACAATCATACAAGATTACCAAATTTTTACGTTGATAAGTTTCAAAACATTTGGCAAAATGATGAAGTAATGGTTCCAAATAAAACTCTATCAATGAAGCGTCACTTTCTTCGATAAATGCAGATAAAGCAGAGCATGCAGCTTCTTGAACTACCTTTTTGTTATCCAAAGCACATGTAACTATCAGCTGGAATGTAGGCTGGAAATAGTTGGCATATTGACCTCCTTCATGTGCTTCTTCATTCACCCAAGTCGCATATCTCGATAAAGTCCAACATGTAATCTGTCTAACTCTTGGTTGAGTATCTTGTAATCTATCGACCAAAAATGGAACCAATTCAGGTAATCTTTCACGAGCTAACTCGATACAACTCTTGCTAATAGCACCGAATGCTAAAATTGACGCTTCACGAACAGGCCATTCCTGTGATACAATCTTTTCTTGTAAGATTGGTAATGAAACAAAAAGGACATCACCTGGTAAATTGTTTGATAAAATATCCAAAGTGGCAGCAGAACATTTTCTTAAACTCCATTGGTCAAGTTCCCCATCATCATCGTCATCATCATCATCGTCATAGTCTGAATCAGAGTCATCATCTCTTCTAAGGTTACCGGATTGACCATTGGAGTTGCTAATAGCAGCATGGGAATCTTTTGACTTTGCATTTTGTGGTTTAATGTCTTCATCCTTATCAGCAACATCTGCGGTATCTTTTTCATCTGCTAATTCCATCAAAAAGATCTCTTCTTCCGAATAAACCATTTTTTCCAACAAGATTGGCAAAATCAAATTCAATTTTGGTTTAAAGATTTCTTTATTAGCTTCAGCTTCAGGAGAAGTTGATAAAGCCAATAAGAATTCGCATGCTTCTAATGCAACAATCTCGTTAGAGTCTTGCATCAAGTGCAAACAATAATTGATGACACCTTCCAAATGTGGTAATAATTTATCTGGTCTTGTTTCTAAAATCAATGAAAAAGAAGTACAAATCTTTTTCCTAACTTCATCATTACTATCACTTGCCAATTCAAATAACTTGGCAAGATATTCATCCAAATGTACCAAAAATGATTGTGTCTTTAAAGGTATAAATTGGCATATACAATGGATAGAAGCTGATCTAATACTTCCACTGTTTGGATGATTCATAAGTTTTAAAAAGTTTACAATCATGAAATTTAATGGTCTTTCACCTTTAAATTCAACATCCAATTCCAAATAACTATCTTCACAGATTTTACCCAATGCACTCATGGCAGCCTCTTGTGCAACAAAACCATTTGGTTGTGCATCATGATTTGCCAATTCTAAAAGTTGAGGCAAGGCTTGTGGCCATCCTTCGAGTCCATAAATCGAAAACAATGAAGTTATAACATTACCAGTAATATTTCTAACCATTGCATCTTCAACCAAAAGACCTTTCAATATATTATCCAACAAATATTGTCTATCATGGATTTGGCCTGCTGCAATGGAACTTTTACTTCTTAAAATACTGTTTTTTAAGTTAACACCAGCACCTGCTCTAACATCTGATTTGGCAGTATTATCCAAAACTAAGAGGTATAATAAGTAATTTTCAAACTCGCGTTGTTGTTTGGCTTGTAATAAAGCTTCATTCGCCTGTTTTCTGGTCAGATTATTACTGGATAGGATCCCTCTGAAAATTTCCTTGAGTTGCTCAAGAGCGTGTGGATCGGCTTGCCAGGACATCTCTTTTATAAAAAAAAATTGTATTATCTATCGAAAATTTATACGATTTTTCACAACAATACCGTTTTCCACTTGCGTTCTTCAAATATGCAATTAAATGTTTCTTGTGAGAAACCTCACTTTGTTTCAATTCCTTTTTTGATTCTTTTGACTAGAGCTTTTTTTTTAAAAAAAAACATCTTCGCATCTTTTTCATATTGATGTAAATAACTGAATCATCACAAAAAAAAAAAAAGAAAAGAATTTATCGTGAAAAAATCGAATACAGATAATCAATTCTATAACGTATTTAATGCTGTGTACAATGTTCCTATTCTCCAAGTGTATATAATACCGGCATCTTCACTGGAATTAGGAATATGAAATCTATATAAAAGAAAAAAAAAAAGAAGGGCAAAAAAAATCTAAACCATTTGATACTCTCAAAGCATACCATTCAACTCTGCTAACTTTTCAGCCAATTCATCGAATTTACCTAATATAGGCATGAACATTTCATGTACCGGCTTTGATTTTCTTTTATCAACCATATCCGTACTTGTATTTGGAATTACACCCACCAATTTCGAAGGAGTGGAAATTCCATTGCTCAATGAATTCATGCTTGTCAATGGTGTGATTTCGCCTTGACTTACGCCGTCTTCACAATCATCTTCGTAATCATCTTCATCATATTCGTCCTTACTGTAATCACCATACACTTTATGTATAGTACTCATATTGGAAGAGGTTTCATTCAAGTCTTGGGAGTGTGAAATAACACCTTCTTGAGGTTGCTCTTGTGCTTCCTGTTTTTCAAACAGGAAATTTAAAATAGGTGACTGATCTTGAATAACTTCTTGTGTACTGAAAGCTTGAGGGGATCCCAGTATAGGTTCGTCAATATTTTCATGAGATAATTGATTGAAATATTGAGGGGATTTCAGGATCGCTTCATTTAGCTTTTCTTGAGATAATTGTTTAACAGGTGATTTATCGGGAGATACCAAATAATCGTCCATTTGTTCTTGAATATCTGAGGTAACCTTGGTCAATCTATCCAAAATTACTGATCTTCGTAAATGTGTTAAATTATTCGAAATTTCCTTCTCTTCATCTTCATCAACTTGTGAATGACTATTTGCACTTGATTTTTTACCCCTCGACGGTGGTGTATCCGGGGAATATGATCCTATAGAAACTGCGTCGAATGGACTTCCGTTTACCATTGAAGCCACAGATGGTTTCGTCAAATCAGAGAAAAGAGCTCTTGTTGTTTCTTTTTTCTCTTCTTCTTGAGCTGGTTTCTGAAGATAAGGATTAATAATTTGTTCTTCGTCATCTTCCTCTTCTTTTCTTTCTGGTGAGCTATGTGCAATTGATGGCAACAACTTTTTACCCTTGTTGTTTTTATTTATTATCAATGGTACTTCCAAAGGATACACATCACTTAAGACTTCTGAGAGTTTCTCATTATCATTCACTTTTTCAATTTCATCGTGATATATATCAAACATACCATTGTCAAAATCTCTCTTTTTCTGTTCTCTAATTAAAGCAGTAGAATCAAAATCTTCACCTTCTATCAAGTCATTTTCTCCAGCTTCATCAGGTTTTTCATCCATATCTAAAATACCTAAATCTTCAAATGTAACTGATTTATTATTTTTTTTCGGACGAAGTAAACTATTACTTTTTGATAAATTGTTTATCGACAAACTTCTAGATAATACCAGGTCGATTTCAGAATTAATACCGTTTTCACTTTGCTGATAGTTTATAGGGTTAGCAAGATCAATATCATAATCATACGAGGGATGTGTACTGTTTGGTGTTGAGTTTGCATACAAAATATCTTTTGAATTCTTTTCCAATTCTTCATTCTTGAAACAATTCAATCTTGCCAATCTTTCACCATGAGTTTCTAAACATTCGGCCGGAACAAACCCTATTTTACCATCCTCTTCATCGGTATGATTGAAATCATCCGAATCATCCTGTGAATAATCGTCCGAATCAGATGCATAACCAAAAACAATACCATTCTGTCTTGTACCACTTTTTCTTCGTCTAATGCTTTTTATTCTTTTATGATGAGAAATTCTTTCATCTTTGGACATTTTTTTGATGAGCCACCAATAGTTATCTTGATCATTAACAAGGTAAACCGGTTCATCTCTGAAAAGAGAACAATGCGATGGATCAGGACCTGAAAAGTCATACAATCCATATAACTTATCTGGATCTAATTCTTGAGGTGGAGATCTTGGTGGAGAGGGTGGTAAAAGAACTTCCTCATCTTCTTCCTCATCATATTCATCTTCATAATATCCATTGTAATTTTCATATTCTTCATCAGAAATTTCTCGTGGATCTTCTACATTTATTGTTTCTGTAGGAACATGATTTAATGAATGTTCACCTATTGTAACGTCTTCATCAGACGTTGATTCACTTGGTTTGACTGAGATGAGCTTCGGAGTTGGTGTTCTCGTCAAGGTTGTATCACCAACTTCCTCATCTTCTTCTTCCATCTCTTGATTATCAGTTTCTGATTCAGACGCATCATAAACATGTATTGTTCTATTGTTATTAAGTTGTAAAGAATTTTTCCTTCCCAAATGTTTATTATTATTATGGTTATTATCGTAATGCTTTGTAAATTTGGTCATAAATTTGGATTGACGTTCATGAAATAATTCTTGTGGATTAAACAGATTATCTTCTTCATTTCTTATATATTGTAGTACACTTGATTGTATGCTTTGTTTGGCGATTCCATTCAAATTCTTATTCACTATAACCGATGAAGACTGCGATTGTTGAGTTGAAGTTGTCGATCCAAATGAAAGTTTACGTTCTAAATCGGAGATCAATCTATTAGTATTGAGTATATTGTTATTTGTATCTTGAACATTTTTGACAGATTCGGTTTCAGTAAAATCATTTGTAAGTTGTTCATCATCATCATTAAAATGTTTCTTGTTGTTGTTAAAGTAGTCGCCATAATTAAACACACCATCATCTTGAAGATTGAGCTTGACAATGGGCTCGGGTCGTTCTTCCTTTTCCATGTTGGTGTCAATTAATAACAAATAGTTTAGGAAAAAATGTATAATGAGCGAAAAGTTACAAAGACTCCACTTTTCAAATTAAAAATAAAACAAACAAATTTTGGTAATTAATCGTTAGCTCTTTATCGCTTAAATCGTTAAGTCAAGTTGGATTTGTTTTTAAATATCGATTCTTATTTAAAATGGAAAATTCACACTCTTCTGTGTTAATGATAAATTTGGTTGTGAATTAATATTTTTAATGAGATAAAATAATTTTTTCGTACCTCACAACAACAAGATTTTTAACTGTAAATAGAAATTAATTTAGTACCAATTGAAGTATCCCAACAAAATCTCCGCTTTAAGCTTGAAAATAGCGAGAAGAGAAAAGTATTGCGCGAGAAATCAAATTAAGTAGTGAAGCATATTTTGCGAGGTTTCAAAATAAGTTTGTACAAAAGAGTAATTTATGATTCGAAGATGCCAGCATCGTGAAGATAAACACAAAGTTTATTAATCAATGAAAACATCATCGCAGAGACTTTTCTATGGTCATGAATCTAAAAAAAAGAGGTCATTGTAGAAAGAATATGACTCGACTAATAAACACAAACTAACAATAACTACTGTATATAGAAGTATTTTTCATTTGTGAATTAAAGTCGATTTTGTGTGAGTGTTGTATTGTTTTTGCCCTTCTCCTCCTGAATTTTGGCGACGCGGTTTACCGATTTAACTTGTTCAAATAGTTACAGAAGAGTATGATACTCTGAAACATAACATTAAAGTGCTCCAAATTCAACCGTTTTTTATTCTTTCGGTGATACGCGTCGTTGACTCAAGAAATTACTGAATATTTTTTATACATTTTATTACTTCTCATCTAATCATTAGCATTAACTATATAGATACACTTTTTGTTCAGTTTACTTTCTGACAACTTCATTGATGGCGTTGGCCAAGTAGTCAACATTATTGTCATTGACACCAGAAATAGAGAATCTACCATCTTCAGTGGCGTAAACAGAATATTCTTCTCTCAATCTGATAACTTGTTCTGAAGATAAACCAGTGTATACAAACATACCTCTTTGTTTTAATAAGTGGTCCCAGTTGTAGTTGGTCTTGTCCAACTTTTCATATAACTTGTTACGAACAGTGTTTAATCTACCAACAACGGCATCCAAATCTTGCAACCATGGTTGCAACAAGTTGTTTGCTGGGTCAAAAATGGTTTCAACAATCTTTGATCCATGAATTGGTGGAGAAGAATACATTGGTCTGATCAACTTCTTCAATTGTGATTCGAGTGCCTTTGACTTTTCTGCAGATTCAGTGACGATCGAAATCGAACCAGTTCTTTCACCATAAAGACCCATGTTCTTAGCAAAAGATTGACACAAGGCATAAGATGGAATAACACCTTCAACAACCAATTCATTCAATCTTCTAATGACACCAATATCCTTGTATGGATCACCAGAAGCAAACCCTTGGTATGCCATATCGATCAATGGGTAAAACTTCTTATCAGCAATGATTTGCAAGACTTCGTCCCATTGTTCTGGAGTCAAATCCATACCAGTAGGATTGTGACAACAAGCGTGTAACAAAACAACGGCACCATCTTGTTGTGATTCTAAAGATTTCTTCAAGTTGGTGAAATCCAAGTCATTCTTTGAAGTTTCATAATAAGCATAGAATTCTGGGTTCAAGCCAGCATCCTTAAAAACAGCAACATGATTAGCCCAAGTTGGCTTTGGAACCAAGATTTTCTTTGAAGTATAGAATCTAGCCAAGAAATCAGCAATGACTCTAAGAGAACCTGTACCAGAAATGGTTTGAGCGGTAACAATTCTGTTTTCTTCAATCAATTTAGCACCATTGACATCTTTATTTGAGTTATTGAAAATGAAATTCTTAACGATGTTTTGGAAATTCTTGGATCCAATGATTGGAGTATATTCTTTTTCCTTTTCCAAACCATACAAAATTTTTTCAGCCTTCTTGACTGATTCAAAAATAATTGGCTTACCAGTGTTGTCTCTGTATGCACCAACACCCAAGTTGATCTTCTTAGTATTGGCATCCTTAACATAGGCCTCGGTAATACCCAAAATCTTGTCTGGTGGGGCCAATGGAATATCACTCCATTTTTGCAATTGAGATGCGGTGGAGAATTTAGCAACTAATTGTCTGTGGCTCTTAGCTTGGCTTTTAACTAAGGATCTGTACATTATGGAAGTCTATAATTTTTTATACTTATTAAGGAAATTTTTGAATTAAAAAAAAAAAACCAAACAGGACAGTTTGTATTTAAATTGAATTTTGGAATTTTTCACCTTTATATACTTAACTCCCGCGGATGAATGGGGATCGTTCCCCACTTATCGGAAATACTCGTAAACAAAAATGAGAAAAAAAGAAAATTTATCAAGAAAAATCACCCAATTATTTGAGTCAAGGTCTTTCGGCATTGGTATTAAATACTTGATAGGGAAGATAAAGGAACTACATTAATCGGTTTATCTATTCTATTATAAATAAGTGTAATATATCAGAATTGTATTTCAAAATTTTGTGATGTAATACTTCGGATCATACTGGTATTTATAATTTGAGTCACTGTCTAAAAAAATTGTGTGATAATTTGACTCAGACCAATCAATTATCGCCGATGCACGTGAACCCGAATCTCCGTTCTTAACCGCTAACTAGTATACAAAATTTTCCATTTTCACTATTTTGAAATTTATACAATTTCTCCGGAATGAGTATTTGCGCTAATTTTAAAAATACCGCTAGAGTTCTTAAACCCGCTACTTCTTTCTTTAACAAATGTAGATTCAATTGTATCGATTTAATCTGATCATGGCTTTTGTCTTTGTGATATTCTTTACCCCAATCGAACTAAGCCATCCGCACTATTGACGAAGCAAATTAGGAAATGGAAGATTCCACCCCGATGATTGGAATATTGTACCGACACAAATAGTTTGTCCAAATTGAACTTGCAAAAAATTCACGTTGATTCAAAAAAAGGTCGTACCCGGATTCGAACCGGGGTTGTCCGGATCAAAACCGAAAGTGATAACCACTACACTATACAACCTAATTGTTGATGTCCAAAAACATTTCTGATTTACTAGTGTAGTTAATTTTTGTTTTCATTTGCAGCTGTTTGAATACAAATCTATTGTCAAAAAAAAAAGCTGGCTTACTCGACAGTAACAATACTTTAGGCGAATAGTTGGCTGGATAATACACCCAAGCTTACAATAAAAGT
The DNA here is from genome assembly GCA_030563745.1 of Kodamaea alishanica (nom. inval.). Taxonomy (NCBI): domain Eukaryota; kingdom Fungi; phylum Ascomycota; class Pichiomycetes; order Serinales; family Debaryomycetaceae; genus Kodamaea; species Kodamaea alishanica (nom. inval.). The sequence continues at coordinate 466,706 of JAJMJX010000007.1, forward strand.
CTAGTCGAATTTGCTTTTTCTAAACAGCAAGACGATTCAAGTGAAAGTCTGTCTTTGGTGAGGCTTTATAATCGTCTAGCAAGATAATTAACAATTGATAATTTCTTGCAAGGAATATTTGCTCTTTGAGTCCAGACTTGTAACGAGACTTGATTGTTGTTCGAAGTTGTTAATTGTACTCTCTGCTATCTTTTTTTGCCCTTGACAATAAATTAAAACAATCGCATAGTATGAGAAGAACAAAGTTTCTTGGACATTATATCTTCACAAGATAATCTAACAAAGTGTCAATATAACCTAATCGAGAAAATACATGATTAATCATAAGTAGTGATTTTTTATTCGTTCATGATTGTTTTTTCCTGCACCTACCCCTGACGAGTGATAGAATTCAGGGGCCACAAAGTGAGATGTGGGGTCCTCGAACTTTTGTTCGAGTATTCGTCTGATTACTTGAGGCCGACAAAAAAAAAAATACCGAACGGTTAGTGCCTCTTTATGTGTGCCTTTTTTCTTTATCTTGATGAGCTTATGTAATATCGGGTCTTTTTTTTCCATCCAATCTGGCTATCTGTACACGAGCACAGACAGAATTTCCAATTCGAGGTTTCCTACCGGAAGTGTTTTAGCGTTGCTGTTCCTGAAAAAACAAAAGCTGTTTCAGTTATACGAGCGTGTATACAAAATCTATTATTATCTATTGTTTAAGGTTCTATAAAATTTGTGTTTCATCATTAGAACAATTCTTAACCCACTTAACTTGGTCTTATTCGGGTAATACTAAGCCATACAATCGAATTAAAAAATTATTATAGACCGAAGTATAATTTTGTAACTCATGTGTCATAAGAATATCTAGTATACAAAAAATAATTTAATATCCAGAGATATGTATATATAAAGCGAATATTCCAAAGAATAATTAAAAATTATTAAATTTGTATAAATCAGCTGGTTCAATATGGTTCACCAAATAATGCATGTTAAATTTATAGAGTATTACTCGTATCAATTTATGGAAGAAAAGCTAGAGCGTATTTTGCTCAGGTCTAGATGTGATAGTTCAGGAAAATTGAAATTGAAATTACTCCGGAATAACAAGATACAACAAGAAGGTGGACCACATTTGGTGACCAAAACTGATTGGGTCAAAGATTATGAAGATTTTGCCGAGTTTACGGTGATTTGTGACGTGAAAGAAATTTGATATATCGTCTCATTAAAGAGAGAGCTATGGTGCTTTATTTGAGTCATGTTCTCGTCAAAGTATAGCGTCTCCAGTATATCATCGCTATATTTATGTATAATATATGAATTTTTACAAATGCGTGTAAATGATGAGCCGTTGGTGAAAATTTAATGTATGGAATTTCGGAGGCAGTGTAATTAGTTCAATATATATGATTCGAGATTGTGCATATGTATGGAGCCTGTTACACGCGGTTTTGTGTCATCAATACGGATACGAATTCTTACAGTCTCTTGTAAATAAATGACTGGTGGTCCGCCATCTTGTCTATTTTGTGTTAACACGGTCCAAGAGAAGCAAAAGAGTTGAGTTCCAATTTTGAGTTTCCAAGAAATATCTTTAAAGAAAATATTTCTCGTAATTTTCATCCTCAGCTTGTGATTGGATGTCGGTAAATAGTTCGGTTAAACCAGATCAGATATACAATACAGTCATTTAATTACACCGCTTTTTAGAATAAAATAATCTTCACGGAACAATCTTAGATTACTCAACTATAAAATTTTATATAATCAAATTTTAAACAAATTTCTTGCTAGCAAAGCCACTATGATAACTATGATGAAGTTTTGGTTTGAGGTTTGGTAGCCTTTATAAACTAGACACTCTTGATTGTTCAACTCAACTCAGTCTTGATTACCTCTTTAACTCATTGAACCGAATTAATTGGTCAAAGCTTTGCCCTCTTGCATTGTGGTCCAGGGTCTTGGATATAGGGGCTTTTAGGGGTGGCGTATAATTTTTTTTTTCTCCTTCGCCAAAAATTAATAGACGTTACAGTACACTACAAATTCATCTTTTGTTGAAAAGCTTTTTATCCAAAGGGTACCAGAAACAATTTCAGGCCCACCAACTTGACGAAGAACCCTATTTGGTTTTAGAACCAACTTCAAGTCACCACTCTTACTACATCTTGCCTCCATCAAAAATACCTTCAACATCTTTTCAGGAATATCCTTGGAGTAGTAATCGTCAACATTAATTTCTCTGATTTTATATGTCATTTTGATCTTCTTTATCTTATAGTAATAGAATTGATACAATCTTTTTTTTTTTTTGGATAAAGGAATGGATAGTGAAAGTAGCAATCTATTGTATGTTGTAAAGAAGTTTCTCGCTAGAAGAAATCTGGCACCATTTATAGTTTTTTTTTAACTGATAGACCCTAATTTTTGACTAAAACATTTTAGTTTACGTGACGGGTAAATGAACTTGCCCCAATTTTAAGGGGAAACTCACAGATAAGGTAATTGTTTTAAATGTGTGTACAGGAATGATACTTGTAATAAATGCACCTCATAATAGGAGGATTATTTTTAATGTGGAATGTGTTACAAGAAAAGTTGGTTTTTTTCCATTTTCAGGTTTTAATTACCTGTAATTATTCTATGCTTAATTATTATTTAATTACTAGTTATTCCATATACACGCTAATAATTGTATAAATGACCTTTTTTATAAAAAATATCAAATTTATTTGATTTGGTATGTTAATCCATAATGGTTTACATTCAAGAAAATGGTTGTATAGTGTAGTGGTTATCACTTTCGGTTTTGATCCGGACAACCCCGGTTCGAATCCGGGTACGACCTTTTTTTGCATACTCAAATAAATCTTTGTAAAACATAAAGTTTCTTATTTTTGACATTTCTATTAATCGCTCATGTGTCATATCGCCCCAAAGATGAAACATACATTGGTCAAAAAGATAAAAGTTCTTGTACACAACACAGAAAAAATCTGAAACTATTGTTGTCTTTGTTGGTAGCATTCAAGAAAAAGATAATGTTGAATTGAACAATGTAGTGTATCTTATAATGCATCATATTGTTTATTATCCCCGTAGAGTACTTTATTGTTTCACGTGAAATTTTCAAGATCTTCCGCTCCACCTTTAGTCAAACATTTCAAGAATTTTTGATTGATATGGTAAATCATAAAGCATATCTACCGAGGTTAGTCTTTTCAAAATATGCTTCGGACAATCTAGTATATAAAACGCAATACTTTTAGGGAGAGAGGAGTTGGATTTGTTATAATAAAGTTTCTATTCAAATCTTTACGATTCTTGGATGTACAAATTCAAAATATGAATTGTAAAGTGATATGTTCTCTTAAATCTTGTAGTATCTGGTTTTTTGTCCATATAAGCATTTGTTCTTCGATCTTTAATCAGTAACGGGCGTGTGGCGTAGTTGGTAGCGCGTTCCCTTAGCATGGGAAAGGTCTCCGGTTCGACTCCGGACTCGTCCATTTTTTTCCAATCAGCAATATTTTTTGCAACTTTCACTTTGTAGACTTATACCGAGTTTCTAAGTTGTGGGTCAACAACTGCACATGTATATTTTAACACCGTTATAGTGGAGTATTCATTCAAAGCCTCAATAAAACTAGTATTCAGTTTAATGTTTTCTCCTTTTAAAATAGTTAAATGAACATAGAAAATTGCATAGTTTTCCTAGAATTTTGGCAAAATCTTAGACGTTTTAAAATTTAATAAGGTTGGCAAAGATTTTAATCAACTTCGCAGCAGAATTCCCAATACAGTACACTGGATAATATCATCAATGAAGAAAATTTACATTTGTCTTTTCTACGTTGTGTCACAGTCAAACTATACAAGGAATATACAACTTGAAAAATGTTACTTTATATGAAGGGAAAGTTTACTAGTATTGGCGTTAAACACGGTTGTATAGTGTAGTGGTTATCACTTTCGGTTCTGATCCGAACAACCCCGGTTCGAATCCGGGTACGACCTAAATGTTTTAAATTTTTTGAATTGAGAAAATTTATTTTTTTTTGTTTTTTTTTGCGTGCGAAGACTTCGCAGTTTGAGATGAGTTAAATAAAAGTGTACTATTCATTAATTTTTAGTAAAGATTCGTATTCTAATACACATTTATTAATATAGTTCAAAGATGATTAGAACCGTCAAACCAAAGAATGCTCGTTCTAAGAGGGCTCTTGCAAAGAAAGAAGCCAAGTTAGTCGAGAATACAAAGAGTGCACTCTTTGTTCCTGGATCAACTGGTAATAAGTTTTTACATGATGCTATGTGTGATTTACAAGCATTGAAAAAGCCAGATGCTAAGAAATTTAACAAGAAGAATGATATTAGACCATTTGAAGATGCTGCTGAATTGGAATTTTTTGCTGAAAAGAATGATTCTTCATTAATGGTTTTCTCTTCTCATAATAAGAAGAGACCAAATACATTAATCTTTTCAAGATTTTTTAACCATAAAGTTTATGATATGATTGAATTATCTATACAGGATAACCATAAGTTATTACAAGATTTCAAGAAGTTAACTTTTAATATTGGATTAAAACCAATGTTCACTTTCAATGGACCTGCCTTTGACAATCATCCAGTTTATCAACATATTAAGTCTCTCTTTATGGATTTCTTTCGTGGAGATGAAACTAATTTGCAAGATGTTGCTGGTTTGCAATATATAATTTCGATTTCAACTGGAGAAATTGATGATCCAAATGACACAAAGAATTTACCACTTGTACATTTCAGAGTATATAAATTAAAGTCATATAAATCTGGACAAAAACTTCCTAGAGTTGAAGTTGATGAAATAGGTCCAAGATTTGATTTTAAGATTGGTAGAAGAACCACCCCAGCTCCTGAAGTTGAAAAAGATGCCATGCAAAAACCTAAGCAATTACAAGCCAGGGTTAAGAAGAATGTTAGTACTGATTTCATGGGTGATAAGGTTGCTCAAATTCATCTTGGTAAGCAAGATTTGATGAAGATGCAAACTAGAAAGATGAAGGGTTTAAAGAGTAAGTATGATCAAGATAGTGACTTTGATAATGAAGATGAAGATTATGGTGTTGAACAAGATGAAATTGTTGAAGATGAACCTCAACAAAAGAAGCAAAAGAAGTAAATAGCTAATTCAACTCAATTTTAATAGTTAAATCAAGTGTAGTTAGATTTAATTTAGTTCATCAAGATGAATATTTGTAATAGCTTATATAATCATTTTTTTTTTCAGATGGAAATTAGAAAAAAAAAACATTGAATTTGAGTCGTTTATATAAAATACTCAATTTACCAAAAGATAGGTGATGAATCAAGGCTCGATATTCCAAGCGAGAAAGAGTCATCAGGATGAGACCAATGAGTCGGCAAACACTTCGTTTGCCTCTTTTGAGTCCTCAAATGTACCAGCAAACTCCGATACAAATATCATCACCACAACCAGAGATGAACCAACAGATTCCAAGACTTCTGCTTTAGAACTTACCAAGAATGAGAAATATTGTATGTCTAAATTACCAGCATTACCATCAGTTTTTCAAAAGAACAACACTTTTGAATTAATAAATGGATATTCTGATCATGAATCTAAATTCTCATTAGTATTGAATCAAGATGCGATTCATGTTTGGAGTTATAGATCAACCGACCAAACTCCATTGTCAATTCAATTTCCTATAGAAGATAGTTCACAAATGCCATTGGCTATTTTAACAAAACCATTTAGTGGAATTTCCAAAGATCCAGGTTTAGTGATTATAGATTCATCAAGTGGATATATTAAGTTTTATGAAAGTGTACAATATGCACCTGCATTAGGATTAATAAATAATAAATTATTAGAGATTGAAATTCCATTAAATCACAAAAAAGGCGAATATATTACATTAGCTGAAAACGTTGAACCTGCAGGAATTATCATTGCAACATCTTTTAAAAGATGTATATTAATTTCACTTCGAGATTTCAAGAGTAAACCTCAATTATCATATATTGAATTATTAAATAATAAAAGTTTTTTCACGAAATTTTGGGGTGATTTTAATAATCAAATAAATGATGAAATTGTTAGTATTAAATCTGGAAAAATTTTAAATAATGGAATATCTCAAGAAATTATAATTCAAGAATCTTGTGGTAAATTTCATTATTTTATTTATCATTTATCATCTTCAAATGGTTCACCATATATTGAAAAAAAAAAATCATATTCATATGATTTATCAGAATATCTTAAATCAAGTATTGATGGATATTTACCAGGTTCAAATTTAGATTTAAAATTTTTAGATTTATGGCCATTATTTCAACATGAAAATATTTATATTGGACTTTGTCGTGTTGAACAAAATTTTAAAAATTCAAATATTGAATTATTATTATTAACTATAAAGATTGACCAAACAGGTGTTTTACTTTATGGATCTCATAAATTATCAAGATATGAAAATTCATTGATTTCACTGATAAATAAACCAAGATTATTTCTTCCTAAACCAGGTAAAACTGCTTTTGTTGTTTTAGATAATTCAATAATTATAACAGATATTGATGTTTCATATATTAAATCTACAAGTTCAATTTATTCATATTATAAACCTAGATGGGAAGATAAATTAAGATTAAAAAGTTCTGTTGAAATCATTGGTTATGGATATGAAGATCAATTTGAAGATTCGAATCCTTCGATTTTATTAATAACTAGAAATTATGGAGTTTTAAGATTAGAAAGATTTGTTGATATAGAGACTGAAAATTCACAAGATATTACAAATCCATTTCATATTATTAAATCTCATATTGAACAAGGGATTTTTTATTCTGAATTACCAGGAATTGAATTCGATATAACCGAGAATTTTTCAAATGATTTAATCGTTGAAGCTGTGGATGAGATTTCAAAGGAAATACTTGAATCTAAATCTGCATACTTGACTCCAACAATGCTGTCAATAAGTTATTGTTTATCATTAAAATCCAAGTTGTACATACAATTGATTGAGTATACTCAAAGAAACTTTTCACAAGTATATGTCAAAGTATTACCTCGAATCCTCGAATGTTTGGAAAAGCAACAACTTGCATTGAATTTATGGATTCAAATAGAAAAGCAAACAAGTCATACACTTCAATTAAAAGAAATATTGGAAGATATTATAAAGAAAAATAATAAATTCGATGGTGATGATATCTTGAAGAAATATTTTTCACAAGGTTTAAATTCTATAAATCAAATATTTACTGAATTTATTGAGAAATTATTATTGAATGGATTTTCAAGTACAATTTTATCACAAATAATTGTTGAGTCTATTTATGAAGGAGTTTATTTGAATGAAAAGAAATACCTTGTTGATAGTCAAGTTAGTGTTCCAACATTCAAATCATGGATTTTCGAAACTTCATTAATTATTAGAATTGAAGAAGTTTTCAGAATGAATCATTCAACTCAACAAGTGATTAAATATTGTGAAATCTTATACTATTTTTTAAATAATGCTATTTCATTTATGAAAACTTTTGATGAATCTCAATTGAATGAATATCAAAGTTGGTATAAAGCAAGCAAGTTTAATTGGATCAATGCTCTTATTCAACAATCATTAATTGTGGAAGCCATTTCAATAGTTGAAAGATATCATGATTTTTCTTCATTAGCACAAATCTTGGAAAGTGAAAAATCCAATTTAATTGAAAATAATCATAGTGATAAATTAAATCAATTAAATCTTAAATATGCTTATTATTTCGAAACTTTTAAATATGAATTTGCAAGTGCATTATATGATTATTATATTAAAAATGATAATATTCAACCTTTATTATTGGATTTTACTAATTATAAGAATTATTTATTGGAATATTTCGAAAAGAATCCAAAAAAATCAAGTAAATTTTCATGGATTCGTCAATTATTAGATCAAGAATTTTCAAAAGCTTCTAATTCACTTTTGAAATCAACTAATATCGATGATAATTTGGAAAATAATCAATTGAAATATTCGTTGGCAAAATTATCACTTATTGCTCAAGCCAATCAAAGTCTTCAAGTTGAAGAAAATTTGAATGAATGTGAAAATAACTTACTTTTAATTCGTATTCAAAAAAACCTTTTGACTAGTATCAAGGTTTCTAATAATGAAGTTGATTTGATTAAATTTGATTCTTTTAAACATTTTATTAATCCATCTAGTGAAGAATTATTAAAACCATCTTTTGATAAATTCATTGCAAACAAACAATTGTCTGTGGTGGAACTAATCAATTACTTGACATTGATCAAACCTAGTACATATGAACAAGGGTTTGTCGATGCATTTAAGTTGGTGGGAATACTTGACAATGAAAGACTCTACAAGTATTATTCAAAGGTTATTTGGTTAAGATTGTTGAGTTTAGGTGATGATTGGTCATCTTTACTTGTAAAAATCAATTCAAAAGTATCGACTGAAGAAGTTAATAAGCAAAAAATTCATTCAAGTATTTTGTTCAAAACTTTACAAGAAATTAAATCAAATGATTTTTTGATTGAACAATTAGATTCTTTACTTGAAGCTAATGGAATCATCGATGAAAATGATTTGAATATCAAATCAAGTGAAAAATTATCTCAACTTTTTTCAAAACATGATTTCAAGAATTGGGTAAAAGCTATTAAACAAGAGGTGAGACATAGTTGAGAAATAATAGTTAAGATATATATTTTCTATGTAATGTACAATATTATAAAAGCCAGCTTTTTAAGTTATTCTTCATTTGTTTCCATTTCTTCTTCTTCAGCATCCAATTTTATTCTTACCAATGGTTCTGGTAATGGGGTTTTCGTTTCATAATCCTTTTCCGAGTATTTCATTAATCCTAGGGATGCTAGTGATACAGATTTAATAACATTTTGCCAATTTGCTAGTATAAGAGCAACACTTTCAGTTCCACTTTTCATCGTATCTAATTGATCCCCTGCGTTCTCGAGACTCGTAGCAAGTTCAGCAGTAAGTTGGCGGAATTCTTGAAGCATCTCAAGATCAGCTCGCTTCTCTGCTATCCTCCTTTCATAATATGTGTTGTTCTTCAGCATCTCTTGTATAAGTGATTGATAAAACGCGTTTGTTTAAAAAATTCGATTTTTTTTTATGCAAGACAACATGCAGGATCAACACAATGTTTTGATTTTCAAATTAAAAATGTAAACATACAATAATCAAGAACCAATAAACCAAAACAGCACATTCAACTATGGTTCGAAAATCAATAGACTTTTCACAGTCACTACTTAGATTTCAGTCACAATCCAAAAATGCAGATACTTCTCGAGAAGCTCCAGATGGCGCCAGACGTTTGTCAAGATTTGATCAAATACAAGAACAAGAAGAAATCAATGAACCATTGGAAGAACCAAAATACAAGAAAAGGAGGAATAGTGATTTGGAAACACTCAAAACAAAATACACACTTCAAAACAAGTCGTTAGCAAAAAGTAATTCTATAATGTTAAGTCGAATAAATGAAATGGAATCCAAAATAAGTGAATTAATGAATGAAAATATCAATTTAAAGAAAACTAAATCAACAAATGATACAGAAATCAAAAGTATCTTACAAGAGAAAATGGACTTTATTGATTCAAAAATCATAATAAAAGTTTCTGAGATTTTTGAATCCTTACAAACTTTTAGAATCGATAATGGATTATCCAAGAATCCTCAATTGGATATACTTCTGGATTTAAAAAGGCCAATCACTTCTACACCTATTGAAAATGATAGCTATTTTCATTCACCTTTTGGATTGAATTTTCTTTCTTCAGAAAAGCCCATATCATTTTCAAAAGTATCGAGTCAAACTCCAGAACCACAAAAAGTGAAAGAGATTTCGAAAGAGGGTGATTTAAATCTGGAAGGTTTTGAAGAAATGGAAATAGAAGAGTTGGGGCAAGTCCAATTTTTGAATAATGTTCGTAAAAACATAAATACCATTAGTTCAGAAGATATTGATCAGACATTCATTGAAGATAATTCAGCCAATACTATGCCACATGAGAAGTTTTCAACTATAATAGAAGATAAAGAGGGTTCTGATGTTTCTGCAAAAAGTTTTGAAATATTTAAAGATGACCAAATTGAATCTTCGAAACCCAAAAAGGAAAAATCAATCTCAATTGAACCAACAAGGCCTCGAAGAAACAGAAAACAAGTTGATTATAAACCTTTACCTTTAAGTGCTAAAATGAGGAGAGAATCAGAAAAGATGTTGGATGCTGTTGGCGATAACGTATTGATAAACTATTCTGTCAATAGCAAATTGGAGAACTCAACTCAAGATAATGAACAATTAAAAACTTCTCAGCCATTACAGAAAAGGAGGAAACCTTTGAGTAATGTCATAAATAATTTTAGCCAACCTCAAAGTAAATCAAAAACAAGGTCGAGTAGTCAATTTCAAGATAAAGAAAATGATAAAAATGATCTTTCAGTTTTTGATTTTGAAGAAGAATCAGGTAAAAGAGATTATAGAACAAAAAGAAGAGGTATGAGATATACAATGTCATAGAAGTTGACTGATTATATATATATTATTGACTACTTATATTTATTAAACACTCATTTTCATCTTAATTACAGGGTAAGGATTGTAATCAGATATTGAGAAATCTTCAAATTTGAAGTCATCTATAGATTCGACCTTACGTGTAATGTGTAATCTAGGGAATTCACGAGGGTCTCTTTGTAACTGTTCTTTTAAGGCATCGACATGATCTAAATATACATGAGCATCACCCATGGTGTGAATGAATTCTCCACAGTCCATGTCAACAATGTGTGCAATCATCTTAGTTAATAAAGCATAAGACGCGATATTGAAAGGAACTCCTAAACCCATATCACAAGAACGTTGGTATAATAAACAAGATAATTTTGGTTTAGCACCTTCGGGGAAATTGACATAGAATTGGCAAAAGACATGACAAGGTGGTAAGGCCATCTTTTTGAAATCTGGTGGATTCCAAGCAGACATGATTATTCTACGATCGTATGGATTCTTTTTCAATTTCTCAATAACTTCAGTCAACTGATCATAACCTTGACCGGTATAATCAGTTTCACAATCTTTATATTCTGCACCGAAATGTCTCCATTGGAACCCATAAACCGGACCTAAATCACCTTCACGATTGTTGGTAAGACCAATCGAATCCAAGTATTCCCTAGAGCCATTACCTTCCCAGATCTTGACTCCGATATCGCTCAACTTCTTACCATCGGTTGAGCCAGCAATAAACCATAAGAGCTCATGTATGATACCTTTAGAGAAAACCTTCTTTGTTGTTAACAATGGGAATGTATCTTGAGACAAATCGAATCTAAGTTGTGGAGGACCAAATATGGACTTTGTGCCTGTTCCTGTTCTATCAGGACGATGTTCACCTTCTTCTATGATTCTTTGACATAAGTCAAGGTAGGCTTGTTCTGCAGAGTTGGGCATGTTTAATAGAGTGACAACGCGTCGCGTTATTTTAATTAAATTTGAAAAATATACTTTTATTTTTGACATAATTTTTTGGTAGCGCATTTAGAGTAGAGAAATTTAAAGTAAGTTTCCAAGCCATTCAATTTCATAGTCAGTTTTGTTACCAAATTGCCTAAGCATCGGCAAAATCCATGAACCTTCAACGCTTTCGCAAATAACGTCTTTATCCAATGCAAGCACTCTTTCATGAACGTTTTCTTCGTTTGGTAAATCACTTTCTGTAATAATAACCAGTGGAGTCGATGGATGTTTCTTTTTCCCCGCATATGAAGCAGCTTGAAGTAAAGCAGATAAGTAATCCGAATTTTCGATTTCTTCTAAATTGACATCTGTTTCAACTTCACCAATTCTTTTCAAGAACAAAGTATCCATCTGGACTGTAAACCACAAGCAATAATATATCTTGCCATTTGATTTGACAAGTGCACCTTCGACATTTGCAAATTCAGGATCAAAACCAGAAACGTCCTTGTTAAGCTCGGCGAAAGTTTCGTTGGTGAATTGAGAATGAAATAACTCGGTTGGAGGTTTATATGAAAACCTATGAGTCGAATCCTTTTTCAGGACTAAATTATCAACAACTTTTTTGTCTATTTGATTGGTAATCTTCTTGATCAATTCCTTATCTTCAATGTTGTCAGACTTTAACCATTTCACTTTAGAATCCTCGAATGATAAGTTGGATGGAATTCTATAAATATCTACAGGGTAAGTTTTAAATCCATGCTTTTCATAAAACTTGCCAACAAGCGAGTATAAGATCCAAAAATGCAGATTATTGAGGTTCTCGATATGAGGATTGGTTGCAGCAATTTCTTTTTCAGTCTCTGAAATAGCATAATCGATCAATTGAGAGGCCAATCCCCTTCTTCTGTATTCTTTTTTTGTAAAAACAACACCCATTATTAACGCCCGAGCATCATTTACATTGCCATCAAGAGAATGATACCCAGGTAAATCTATCATGATAGTTGTGGCGACGATTGTACCATCTTCAATCGTGATATAAAAGGCATTAGTGGAGGGTCCGTTCAGATAGGTCAAATGCCTTTGAACCAAAGTTTCAAGATACTTCTCTTCAGGGTACCCGTGACTCCAATCTGGAGCACATAATTGGTAGACTTTTTCGATTTGAGCAGGATCTTTAGTTGAGTGGAATGTATACATTTAATCGTTTGATTTACTTGAGAGATCAATAAAAATTGTAGAATAAGCTGAAAGTTTTATATCCCATATCTACAATAGGTAAGCCTCATGTTTCACGTCTACAGGATAAGCCTTTCATATTGCCGTATCCAATTTTGAGGGCGGTAAAAACATATATTAATGCGTCAGATTCTCAGAAGAATTGAAATTTAGCATGCTGATCTTTATAAATTTCTGTTTCCACTCTGCCTATCTATGCAAATTACACACCGTGCATTATACTTTTATATTTGAAGATGATTGAATCGTTTCTTATCATTGGCAAGTTAAGGTTTGCATCAAACAAACGTTTACTGGTTGAAATAATTTTCAAATGGATATTATTCAGTATACAATGAGGAACAAAAAACAAAGGTATTAAAATGCAGGTCCGAGATATGTGGCGCAGATTAAATTACGCAAAACCGGTACATATACTACCCAATATGTTAAAGATATGACAGAGTTAAGTATTCTAAAATGGACATAAAGCTACTCAGGCTATTATAATGCAATGACTGACAGGATTGATTCTACGGTTGATGATACTAGAACAGCAGAAGACGGAAACAGTGAAAAGAAAAGAGTGTTCATAAAGACCGCACCCGTCAAAGCAGATCAATTGAGGTTTAAAACACAGGTTAGTCTAAATAAATAATAGACTGAATAAATGTTATGGTATGCACAACATATCTTTCGAAAACCATTTTAAAATTTGTAAGTGAAGTATACGCTCCTGCATATTATCGAATACTTTCTTGTTCTGAACAGAGGCAAGGCGCGCACTAAAATTTGGCTGCAAATCGTTTTTGAACTTTGCTAACTTGATTGATCAATTCTAATTCAAGTTATCGCTTATAATCATCAAGAATGACAATTTTGTTAGCATAGAATACACCATGGAAGTAAAATCAAATTATTTACGAGGTCTGAGAAATTATGCCCTTTTACAGATATTTGCAATTTCAAAGTACTAATATTTATTTTTTATCATATATAAATCGTCATCAACTTATTTTGATTCACCGAAAATAGCATCGGAAGCCTTTTGACCCAACGACTTGTCTTCTTCTGGAGTGGCCTTAGAGGCACCAGCGTCGAGTTTGTCAGTCACCTTGTCCTTAGCAGAACCCAAGGTGCTTTTTTCGGAATCTGGGGTAATCTTTGATTGAACCTTGTCGGAAAAGTCTTTTCTACCAGCGTCAGTCATTGTAATTTATATGTAAATGTGAATATATAGAAAGAAGTAAAACTGTAAAGTATAGGGAATTGATCTCTTTAATAGTAATTTTGGATCGAGAATACCCCTCAGTTGATTTGTCTTGTTTGTATCATCAATTTTGCCTTCAAGCAATTTAAAACAGCAACCATAAAAACGATTCGCATAATGTACACCACATCCAAAAAACCTTAAACAGTTTGCCCACAACCGGATTGTGGTCACATATTGGCAGATGTGTGTTTTTAGGAAAACGCCACAAGGAGTTCCGAGTTTTCGCATATAGCAATCACGGATTTTGATTTCTTTTTGCGGGCAAACTGTAGTAAAAGGTTTGTACAGAGTAAATTGTGCAAAAGTGGAAATGGTTCATATCAAACAACAGGCTCAAAAGCAATCTCTATCTTGGCAGAACATGTGAAGGGTAGATCCTTTGAATACATTATTTGTGTTGCTCTCGATTTAGGAGGTTGGTTTGCGTAGCAATATTGGAAAGACTCAAGAAAGTTCTCGAGGAACATCAAACATTGAAAGCAATTGCAAATTCCTCGATCTTTGTCATATGTGTCAAATCCGAGTAGGTTTTCGAGGAGTTTTATTGCTGCGATGGTAATTGCAAGATAAACAAACAGTTGAAAACCTCAATGGTTACAAAATGAGATCTTAGAGTTACAACACTACATGTCAAATATTCTAAACATTTATTAGGCTAGTCTAATTCTAACATAATTACTTAGATTCACCAAAGATAGCATCGGAAGCCTTTTGGGCCAATGATTTGTCTTCTTCTGGAGTAGCCTTAGCAGCACCGGAATCAAGCTTATCAGTGATGGAGTCCTTAAGAGAACCCAAGGTTGTCTTTTCGGATTCTGGAGTCAATTTGGATTCAATCTTGTCGGAAAAGTCTTTTCTACCAGCGTCAGTCATTTTAATATATTTTTATAATTCTTGTATAGAGAAAAGAAAAGAATCCCTGGGGTATAATTATGCCTATTTATATTTTTTTGGACTACGGGACACCTCGAGGGATTGACAGTTTGGCTCATTTAGGATTGCTAGTAGCAATCAATTCATCAAAATACTTCGCAGCAATTTAAAAATAGCCCACAGGGCTCAGAAGCCCAATTTTACATGTGAAATTGAAGTACTAGAGTTCATCTTATTCTTTACCAATACTAGCAATACATAAATTCCTAAATAATATTCATCCATGAGAAATATTTGAACCAAACAGGTTGTACCAACACACATTTAGCATTTGCGATTTCAAGACCTGTATCCAAATCACTAATATTTCCTTCAATAACAACTTTTCTTCCCTTTGCTTCAACAACCTTTGCCTTTAAAATCACATTACTTTCTGGTCTTGCTTGTGTTTTGAAGTCTATTGATAAGGATGCAGTGACACCCTTTTTAAGAGGCAAATATGGAAACCCACATCTACATAACCCTTCATCAAGGATCGTAGAAACTATTCCATTATGTATTTGACCATCGGTCAGTACAAGTTTTGAACCAAAATGATAGAAACTAGTTAGTTCTTTTTCTGAATGATTGACAAAATTGACTGGATCGATCTCAAAATGATTTTCACCAGATAATATACCTGTAGTCACGTAATTGTTACGATGCTGATGTGGGAATGCTTGACTTGAAGTTGATTTGATAGTGTTTGGGTTATTTTGTTGTGATTGGAATTCTTTAGAACGCTCTATTGATTCTTGAATTTGTTGATTCAGTGTCAACGGCTGTGCATTATTCTTCCTTAATGAATTAGGGAATGCGAAAACCCCTACAGTAAATGCGGTAATAGGCACTGTTGTTCTTACTAAAAACTTAAACATTGATGGTCGGATATGACTTTTGCTTTAAGAGGGGGAAGAAAAAAAAATTAGAGTTTCCCAATTTCTGGTAGCGCCATACATTGCAAATTTATACTATACAAGTTATCTAGAGTTGAGATCAATTTGAGAATGAAGTTGGATTTGTTCTGCTAATTTTGGAGGGTTTGCACCAACAATAGTTTCTACCTTTTCACCATCTTTGAATAATATGAAAGTTGGCATGGCGGTGATTCCATATTCTTGAGCAATGTCTTGGGCAGTATCAACATTGACTCTACCAAACTGTACTTCTGGAAGCTTTTCAGCTAATTTATCGACTATAGGTTCCATAGCTTTACATGGAGGACACCAAGTTGCATAAAAATCAACAACTGTGACTTTTTCAGGTCCAGCACCGATAACTTGCCTAAATTGAGATAAACTTGAAAGTTCTTGCACAAGTGAAGCTGCAGTTGACATTCTATAAATTTGATTTTTGTAAAGACTTCTAAATGAAGATTTAAAAGTAGGATTTAAAGTTCTCAACATTATAAGTGTGGAGTTTAATTACTAATGATTGTGAATTTTTTGAAATTAATTAAATTGGGATAACTTGATCAAAATGATTTATAAGAAATTACATAATCACTGAATTTAAATTTTAAAGTGCGATGCGCATCAAAAGATTTTTCAATCTCATCTCTATTTTTTTATTCTTTATAGACTACAACAATGGGTAACAAGAATAAAGGTACCAAGAGAGCAGCTGCAGTTGTTTCCACAAAGGAAACCAAGAAGGCTAAGACAACGGTTGAAAAAATCCCAACTCCAGTAAGTTCTGAAGCAGAATCCGAATCTGAATCCGAAGATATTTCAGCATCTTCTGAAGATGAATTAGATGAATTGGATGAAGTGGATGAATTAGATGAATTAGATGAATTGGACGATGAAAAATTAGAAAAAGATGAAGATGTTTCTTCTGATGAAGAAAAAGAAACCTCTGAAGAAAAAGCCAAAGATCCAAATAAGAAGACTTCAGCAGAACAACATGCAGAACAACGTAAAGTCCTTGCCGAACGTAAATTACAAAGAAAAGCTGGTGTTCAAGTACAACAAATCAAATCTTTATGGGAAAAATTAAGAGTTAATAAGCCAACTCCTCCAAAGCAAATCCGTGATAAATTATGTAATGAAATTTGGGAATTATCTAAAGATGTTATTCTTGATTTAGTTTTAAAACATGATGCTTCAAGAGTTGTACAAACATTAGTTAAATTTTCATCCAAAGAAAGAAGAGATATTGTTGTTAATGCTCTTAAAGGAAATTATTATAATTTAGCAACTTCATCATATGGGAAATATTTATTGATCAAACTTTTACATTATGGATCTAAAGAATCAAGAGAATTAATTATTGATGAACTTCATGGTAAATTACGTAAATTGATGAGACATAGAGAAGGTGCTTATGTTGTTGAAGATTTATTTGTACTTTATTCAACAAGTGAACAAAGACAACAAATGATTAGAGAATTTTGGGGTGCTGAATATTCTGTTTTTAAAGATTCAGGTAAAGGTAAAACTGTTATTGATATTATTAATCAAAGTCTGGAAAAGAAACAAATGGTTATGAAGAATTTATTTGGTACAATTAATGCAGCAGTTGAAAAAGGTTCAACAGGTTTTCAAATTTTACATGCTGCAATGAGAGAATATACAACCATTTTAATTTCTGATATAGAAGTTAATGATTCACAAATTAGAGAATTTATAGAATTATTAAGTGAACAATTTGCTGAATTAGTTCATACTCAAGAAGGTTCTGAAGTTGCTTCAACATTGATTGCATTAGCAAATGCAAAGGAAAGAAAAACTATTATTAGATCTTTAAAATCTCATATTCAAGAATTGGCAAGTAATGAATTTGGTAATATTGTTCTTATTACTTTATTCATGACTGTTGATGATTCTGTTTTATTACATAAATCTTTTAGTGTTGAAATGTTTACTGATGATTATACTGAAGGTTTAATTCAAGATAAATTTTCAAGAAGACCTTTAATTTATTTATTAAAAGGATTAGATGGCAAATATTTTAATCCAATTGTTAAAAATTCTTTAAAGAAATATGAAGCTTTAGCTTATCAAAAAACAACCAAAAAAGATCAAGAAACAAGAAGAAATGAATTATTAAATAAAGCACTTCCTTTAGTTTATAAAAGTATAATATCTGTTGAAGAATTCGATAAATTATTATCAGTTAATATTGCAGCTCAAGTTATTACAGAATTACTTTTGACACCTGGAGAAGATAAATTGAAACTTGAATTAATAAACAAGATTTTTGAATCAACTGTCAAGGGTGATGTTTTAGAAGATTATCATTTAATTAATAAAGCTCCATTTATTCTGAGATTATTAAAGGCTTTAATTCAAGGTAAAGAATTTAAATGGAATAATGAATCTAAAAAATTGATTCAAACTGATCAAAAATTACCTCATGTTGGCATTGAATTTGCTACAAGGGTCGTTGAAGAAATCTTATCAAATGATTCTTTAACTTCTTGGACTCAAGGTCAAGCTGCATTTGTTGTTGTATCTTGTTATGAAGTTTTACAAGTATCTAAGCATGAACAATTTAAAGAATTGAAGAAAGCTTTAGGTAAGATCAAAAAGGATTTGTCAAAAGATAAAGACAACAAGGGTGCTCAATTACTTGTCGAGCTTTTGTAGATCTACATATTCATTCTTCATATTTTAATAAAATCAAAGTTCAAAAGCTTCTTCTCCTTCTTCGTAGTCATCATCATCATCATCCTCCTCATCATACTCACTAACATCTGAAAACTCAGCAACATCACTTACTTCGACTTCACTTTCTTCCGAACTATTGCTCTCAGATTCATTTGCCAGTTCAATAATCTCCTCATCCTGGTCCTCATCCTCATAATCAACAATTATACAGTTTGGATCCACATCATCATATTCCTTGAACCATGTCAATTTAGAATTACAACGGAGACATGGCAATTCTTCACCAGCTTGCTTAATAGTATGGAACCTTGTTGAAATACATACATAACAATAGATATGTCCACAATTGGTTATATATGGATTTGTTATTGAACCACTTGTAACTGATTTATTATTACCACTAATTGCCATTTGTAAATTATTTTCATGACATATAGCACATTCAGATATCTTCAAATTTGAATATTGACTTGAATATTGAACTGAATTTGAATTACCCAAAGTTTTCCTTATTGATTTTCTAAGTTTGCCTAATTTAAGTAATGGTAAAGTAAATACCAAAAATTCTGTCATTACATTCCATACTAATTGTCTATTTTGAAATTCAAAATTAACATTATTTCCATTAAATTTTAAAAGATCTGAAACGATTGGAGTAAGTGAAATCCCTAATATTCTATGAGTTATACTTGAATAATTCCCATTAACAAGAAACATAGTAAAATTAATAAGATTAAGTAATTTGATTGAATGATCAACCTTTGAAAGGATTTTACCTCTGTGTTTGACTAAGATATTCTTTAATCTAGCAAATAAACCATCTTCAACCGATCTGCTTTCATCGATAGAATATAAATATGATTGGAATTTTTCATAAAGATATGTCACCACAATAACACCTAAAAGTAATTTTTTTTTACCATTACCGATTAATTTCCCTGTATGTTGATCAGATAACTTTAAATTTTGTAAGGAAAGTCCATAAGAAGAACCAGTCTTCATGACAGTTAACTTGTAGATAAGTAAGTTGAGTAAAAGTGACCAAAATTCAGGCCGTTGATTAAACACCCATGTTTTGTTTCCATGTAAATGAGAGATTGCCGAAAGTTGTTCTTTTAAAAGTGAAAACAATTCGGAGTCCAAGATACCGGCATCTACTTGAGAAACCCTTGGTGATGGGTATGATATGGGAATCATAGTCGTTGCTATCTTTTTGATTTTTTTCTCCGCATTTTTTTGTTTAGTACTGTCGGGTATTACCGAGTGAGCGCGCCTCTACGGCCGACTTGCCGAGAGCCTTTATTCTGTCTTGAATTTCTTATACTGTCACTTTACATAACAATCTTACTAAGTAGGTTAATCTATTTCCCACTCATTGATATCATGAGTGCGAGTTCTACATAACACGCTGAGTGAGTTTATCTATTTCCCATTCATTGCGTTAGCAATGAGTGTGAGTTTGTAATTTCCATAGCCAATTCGTCAATCAACACAGACCCATTTCTCAGTTGAAGAGATTTCAAAACCTTGTAAACCTCACCTTCTACATTCAAACCAACTCCAAATTCTCGTGAATACTTCATCAATTGTCTTAAAATTTTTAACAAATTCAATTGAATAACTGGATTTTTTATAAATGCATTTAACTTCAATAAAATATTTTGAAATATTTCTTCACGTAAGAATAAATTTCCAACTTTATTATTGATTGTTAATACTTTCAAGTAATTATCCAAAGTAGATTCCAAATTAGCAACACGAGGAAGCATGAACCCACCAATAAGACAATCGATTGCAATCGGTGCATTCAATCTAACGTATTTTGGATCTTGTTGATACCAACTTAAAATCGAATCAAGAGCATTTGATTGCCAATATGGATCCAATAATAAATTAAAATAAATATTTAATATTTCATATTTTTTTAAAGCTTGTTTGATTTGTTCACCTTCACAATAAACCAATTCACATAAGATTGGTAATATAAATTGTCTAAATGGTAAATTTATAATTGATAAATTCTTTAAATAAGGTAGAGCACCTAATTTGACTATTTCAATTTCTTTTGAATGGTTCAAATAACAACAATTATACAAGGTGGGACAAACAATATTGATGACTTCTTTATAATGTTCACTTGTTGGAGTATACTTGATCAATACACCAAGTAAAAATTCGATAATTTCTGAATTATATAAAGATTTCAAAATTTCAGAAATACATGTCATTGATTTGAAAAATTTAAGTATAATTAATTGATGATTGAATTTTATGTTTGGATAAATTTGAATCAATAATTTAAATAATTCGACATTTGTAATGTTGATTCTTACTCTTGCTTCCAGTTGACTAAAGTATTTGATGATATCCATTATCCTTTCAATGGTCACTTCGATTGTATCTTGCGATATTGGAACCAGTGATAAAGGTTTATTCAGAATCTTGGTCAATCTATTAAGTAATACAACAAACCAAAAGATTACACCATATTTTGATAAGATTCTACACAAATCAGATTTGGATCTTGTTAAATCTTTTGATAAGATATTATGAATGCATTCGATCGAAATTAATGGGAATGTTGGAGTCGAATCGAAATCTTCTTCAACAAATTTGGATAAGACTTTTAACCCACCACATGATATCAACATTGATAATGCTCGATCAGATTTGTTGAAATGACTTAAAAAGATCACAACTTGCAAACGAATATTCAACTCATTTGATTGAATTCTAAATTGTGTTACACTTGGGATCCCTCCAATCAAACAAAAATTCTCAAAAATCGATAAATTATTATCAAATACATTGTTTAAAATTGAAAGACAATGAAACCATAATTTAGGAAAGTTGGGGAATTCAAGTGCATTATCTAATAGTTCCATTAATGATAAGATTCCATGTTCTTTGATTAAGATTGCATGCAGACTTGGATACTTTTTAACCATATGTAACATTCTACCAGTTATTTTGACCAAAGAATTTAAAACTTCTTCATTCCCTGAATGACATAGTGCAACACGACTGGTGAATTTAGTAACAAGATATTCCATTTTACTTTGAACTTCCAATTCATTCGTATCGAAATTATCAATATCAATATTCAAAAATGGATCATCTTCAATTTGATCAAAAGGTTGGGAATCTAATTGAAGTTCATTCTTAGAAAATACTTGAGTTGAATCAATATCAAATCCTTCGTTTTCTTCAGAAAACTTTTTTAATAACTCACTTTTGGAATATTTTGTCAGGAAAACCATTGTTTTAAACTCTTCATCTTCGAGTTCAATTCTATTAATCATCTCAAGATTCTTTTTTGGCTTTATAATTTTAACTTCTTCAAAATCATTATCCCAATTTTCTTCTCCCATTTCTTCTGAATAACTCTTTATTGATTTCAAATCAAGATTCGAACTATACTTTCTTGTTGTAGGTTGTTTATTTGATACTTGAACTTCATCAAATTGTAACCATTTATGTTTAAGTAATAATTTAGCACTAACTCGTAAACTTGGTTGTTTTTGAAAACATTCTAATAAAAAATCTTTTGCCAATGATGACACTTTAGGTATTGGAGGATGTTCATCTGTTCCAATTGCATGTAAAGTAGCCATTGGGTTTAAATCATGATAAGGAGGATGTGTAGTAAATAATTCAATGATGGTTGCTCCTAAGGACCAAATGTCCGATGCAGTACATAACCCTTCACCTCCCAATACTGTTTCAGGTGCCATCCAATTGGGAGTTCCAACAATAGTATCATGTTGTGAATTGACTTTGGTAGCAACCCCGAAATCTGCCAATTTAATATCTCCATTTTCAGTAATTAAAACATTTGCTGCTTTTACATCTCTATGTACAACACCTTGTTCATGCAAATAATTCAATCCAAATAAGATCAGCTTAACAAACTTGACGATTTGTGATTCTGGTAACCCATGTCCAAGTTTTTTATATAATTGACGTAATGATCCACTCGAACAAAACTCTAAAAAAACATTTAAAGATGTTGAAGTTTTAACAAATCCATGATATTTAACAATATTTGGATGTTTTAATATTTTTAATAAATCGATTTCACCCATTAATTCCATAACATCTTGATCTTTTTCCAAGATGATTTGTTTAATGGCCACTACTTGATTTGTTTTGAGATTAATACCTTTGTAAACGTTGGCAAATGCACCTTTACCTACCAATACAGAGAATTGGAAATTCTCTAAAGCATTGAACAGTCTTGTTCCTGGTCTTTTCTCGAATCTTTGGGCTGGAGTGAGTGAGACCTTGACAGAAGGGTTTCTATGATGAAGTCTATTTCTATTTGGTGTTTTCTGGTCAAACCCTGATGTCTTCTGGTCGGCACCAAGTGGTTTCTGATCTACACCTTGTGTTACCGGAAATGACGAATCAACAGACCTTCGGAAACCATCGGGTACTTTCAAATCAGTAGTACTTCTTAATTTATGCACTTTAATTGGACTCACTTCATTTTCATTCATATAGAATCGCATATGATTATTTTGATCTTGTTGTAATTGTTGATCAATTACTTTTTCAATAAAGGGAGAATTATCATTATAACTCTTTTCTTGTATAGGATACATGTTCTGATCCCTTGGTATCACTTCTTTTTCAAATTGAACTTCTCCCAACTTATCTTGTATCCGTCTAACAAATGGCAGCTCTTCAATTGACTTACCAGAACTATTACTCTTTGATGAACCATCAACCGATCGTACAATAAAAGAACCTGCCGATAATTGTGAGAATTTCGAATATGATAAATCCAAATCTTCATTGCCATCCAAGTCAAAGTCATTGGAATATGTGTTGTCTTTATCTACTTCTTGGTACTTTCGTAAAGTAGAATCACGCTCTAGTGATCTTTTGACCAAACTCGATTTACGTTTAGATCCTTCTGGAATTGTACCACTTGACGTGTCAGTGTGGGTCGTTGGAATAGTACCATGCTTATATCGTGGGTCAGACTTTAGACTCTTCATATCTTTTGCATAGCTGGGAGTAGTGATAGTATTTATGTTTACAGAAACGCGCTTGAAAAATATTTGTTTTGTAGGTAGAATCAGAATCGAACGCGCGGAAATAAGTACGTAAGTTTTTTATTATATAGATAGAGTATAGTGTTATTTGTACATATATATGTTCTTACAATTTATATTCAGAAACCTTTGTTAACAACTTCCCATTTGACTTTTGATCAGTGTAAAGAATTCCCCAAGTTTGTGGGATCTTGGAGAATTCATTCTTTTCAGCTAAATCAACAACTGTATAACTCGAAGTATCAACCTTAATTTTACCTTCTTTGATCCATTGTAAAATATCTTCAGTACCTTTTTGGAAATCTTTGAAATAATCCAAAATAATAAATCCAAGCACTTGTAATCTCTTAATTGTAATAAGACCCCATGCATTGACTGCAGATTTGGATGGATCATTATACCCAGAAATAGATCCACATGCAATAACCTTACCATGATTTTTTGTCAAACTCAACATCATATCCAAGATCTTACCTCCAACACCATCAAAGAAAACATCACATCCACCTTCATCCGCTAATGCCTTTTGCATGTTAAGATAAAATTTTGGATCCCTATAATCAAGACAAAGATCAGCACCAATCGATTCAACATATTTACACTTTTCTGGACCACCAGAAATACCAATAACACGTTTGGCACCAATGATTTTCTTTGCTATTTGAACACACATAGAACCAGTGGCTCCACTAGCTGCAGAAATAACAATTGTATCTGATTTCTTCAATTGAGCAATCTTGGTTAATCCAAAATAAGCTGTCAACCCAGTAATCCCAATCACATCTAAATGCCATGCCAATGGCACAGATGTGTTTGTGATTTTATTGAGGATACTTGCCTTGTTGATGATTAAATAATCGGCCCAACCAAGTGTACATGCAACAAATTCACCTGGTGAAAACCCCTCCAATTTAGAATCAATAATCTTACCAATACCAACCGATTTCATGATTTCACCCTTAAATACTGGAGTCACGTACATTCTGTCTTCAGTAATACCCTTTTGAATCCATGCTCTTTGAGAAGCATCGTTACTCAAGTAAAGAGTCTTGACCAAAACTTCTCCATCTTTGAGTGGTCTCAAATCTTGCTTTACAAGTTTAAAAGTTGATTTTTCATCGTCCAAGTTGAAATTGACATCTTTAATAGGTGGGTCATTCAAAATAAAACACGATTGTTGTTGTGGAATAGACATATTGATAGTTAGTTTATGAAAAAAGTTGAAAATTCTAATCAACACAATCGACAAAATTTCAATTTAAATACAATTCAAAATCAATTTCCCCACTATTATCGGCACTAAACATTAGCGGAAAAAAGAAATCGAAGATGCCAAAAAAGGCTTGAATTAAACCGAGATGCTGGGCTTAAACGGGGTAAGGCATTATCGAATAAAAAAGGGGCCTGTATGGAAAAAAAGAAAGCGGCTGCGCAAAATTTTAAAGCCGATCAGATCAAAGTTTGCCGAAGTTTAGGCAATTATTTAGGCTTACTATTAAGATCGGTTGTAAATGCTTGAGTTATCTTAGACTGGTTGCTGAGGTTATGTAATCCTACTCTTCCAGTGGATGCTCATTTGCGCTTTGAATCTTCTCATAACGTATGCAAGGACCAAGATGGTTCATCAATTATCTTTCTTTATATAGTTGTTGAACTCTCCAAACCGAGGGTTCATTCTTAACTTGTAATTGAGTTGAAATTACCAACTTCTTCAAAGTCAAATATAACCGAGATATGGAATAGTAATGCAACCCCACATTACTCAATATACTGAGAATCAATTTACATATCTTGCGTGTCTCCTCTCCAGTTTATCTTTATTACTTCTTAAGTCTCTCATCTCCTTTTATCTACATTAGCATTATTCTCGTAATTTAAATCATTTATTTCGTAAGAAATCATCAACACTCTATCTAAGAAAGGTCTGCAACCTTGGTAAGTAATTTACCATTTGGCTTATCAGAACTAAAAACTTGGTTCCAGATCAATGGAGCTTCAGCAACTGGAATTTCCTTAGAGGAAACATCAACAACATGATAAGCTTCATCAGCCTTGATGTTACCCTTGAGAATACCACCAACAATAGCTTCAATAGCTGCAGGGAACTTTGCGGCGTAATCGAAGGCAATAAAACCTTGAACAGTCAACTTGTTCATGATGATTTCGGACCAAGAGGTGACAATCAAACCGTTTGGATCGTTATAACCGTTAATTGCACCACAGGCAACAACACGACCAAACTTCTTAACCTTGGTCAAAGCCAAAGATAAAATATGACCACCAACATTGTCAAAGTAACAATCAACATAATCGGTTCCAATGACTTCATCTAATTTCTTCTTGAAATCTGGGTCTTTATAGTTGATACAAACATCAGCACCCAAAGATTCAACCCAGCGACATTTTTCATCTGAACCAGAAATACCAATAACTCTAGAAGCTCCAAGAATGTGCTTGGCAATTTGAACAACCATTGAACCAGTGGCACCGGAAGCAGCAGAAACCAAAAGAGTTTGATCCTTCTTGAATTGACCAACTTCGGTCAAACCAACATAAGCAGTTAAACCGGTCAAACCGAGCACAGATAAGTATAATGGTAAAGCCAATCCCTTGGATTCATCGATTTTATTGAGGATAGCTTGTTCAGGAAGAACGGCATAGTCGAACCAACCAAAGAAACCGACAACTTTTTCACCGGCAGTGTACTTTTCGGATTTAGATTCGACAACTTCGGCAATACCTAAAACTCTAACAAGAGATCCCTTTGGGAATGGTGGACTATACATTCTTGATTCATCCATGTTACCTCTAATAGAGACTCTAGTGGTTGGATCATTGGAGATATAGAGCAACTTAACCTTGACGAAACCTTCGGTAACTTCTTGTAAGTCAACTTTGGAAACTTCGAAAGTGGAGTCTTCTTCACCGTACTTGAAGTTAATACCATCAATGGTTGGATTTTTTAATATAACTTGTGTAGATTGAGTCATTATAGGAATTTTTGTAGTAGTGTTTTAAAAATAATTGTAAAAAAAATACATACTTTTCAATTCGTTTTATACCCCAGAATCGCATAAAATTTCAAATCGGAACTCAGTGGCTCGAGGCTGTATCGAAAAATCTCATCGCCGTTGCTTTTGTTGTTTTGCAGAATCCGATTTTGTGATGCAGCAATTACTCCGTTTATTTCTTTTGATACGTTTCATTTTAGTTGTAAGTATAATTGCGGTGCACGAACCGCATATTGCTGACAAATCTAAGCTCATTTATAGTGTGGCCCGCATGTTTTTCTTTCTTTTTTAACGCGTGGTGCTCGGTGATAAAAAAAATTTGACGTCTTGCTTTGCCAAATTCGGAACGGAACGTATGTAAAAAAATACATCCGACATCGTACACATATCTCACATTCTTTCTAGTGAATTCCACAAGCTCAAAAATTCTATACCGCGAGTAGAGACAGGATTCTATATCCACAGCGAATACAAACTGGACCACAAATATCCTGAAGTTATGAAAAAGGAGAAAAGACCATTTTTTACTGTCTCTATAGAAAACGATAGAAAACGGTTTTCCAAATGTACTGGTTTGTTGCGTCGAGTTTTTTTTTCCGCTTAGATTCAAATTTCGGCGTTAAATTGTCTCTAACATTTTAACGAAGCATTTATTACCGATATGATTTCAAATCTTGATTACATATCATATCTACAGAATGACGTAATAGTCAGCTATGTTATTGAAGCAACCAGTAGATAATCTATTAAAAGGACTTTGTATCATTTTACCCTTCTACATCTTGGTAATTAACTTACCATTTGGTTTGCCTTCAAACACTTGCTTCCAAATAAGTGGCAACTCAGCCACTTTATCTGATTTAGATGAGATATCCACAATGTGATGGGCAGTTTCGGCATTAATAGAACCATCAACAAGACCCTTTGCAATGGCTTCAATGGCTTCAGGATATTTTGACATATAATCCAGAACAAAGAATCCTTGGATTGTAATTCTGTTCACCATAACCTCAG
Organism: Kodamaea alishanica (nom. inval.); assembly: GCA_030563745.1. NCBI lineage: Eukaryota > Fungi > Ascomycota > Pichiomycetes > Serinales > Debaryomycetaceae > Kodamaea > Kodamaea alishanica (nom. inval.). Next base: position 494,328 of record JAJMJX010000007.1, read on the forward strand.
TCCAATTGAAAATAAGAGGTTCTTTATCATTGTTATAAGACTCAACAGCACCAGATGCAGCAACACGACCAAACCTTTTGACTTTGGTCAATGCGACAGACAAACATCTACCACCAACGTTGTCATAATAAGCATCAACGTAGTCGCTACCGACGGCATCTCCCAATTTCTTTTCGAAATCAGGGTCATTATAATTGACGGCAGCATCGGCACCAATCGATTCGACATATTTAGCCTTTTCATCGGACCCAGTGATGGCAATAACCTTTGAAGCACCGAGAAGATGCTTAGCTATTTGAACAACCATTGAACCGACCGAACCAGCAGCTGCAGAAACTAAAACTGATTGACCCTTTTTGAATTGGGCAACTTCGGTCAAACCAAGATAAGCAGTAAGACCAGAAATCCCAAGTGCCGATAAGTAATATGGTACATCGAATCCCTGAGTTTCATCGACTTTATTGAAAAGTAACATTTCAGGAACAACTACGACGTCAGCCCAGTATAACCAACCATTGACTTTATCACCGGGTGCAAACTTATCTGACTTGGACTCGATCACTTCACCAATACCAAAACATCTTACCAAGGACCCTTTTTCAGGAGCTGGCATATAGAATCTATCCTCTTTAATACCATCTACAATTGTAATTCTATTGGCTGGATCATTTGAAAAGTAAAGTACTTTGACCGATACAAAACCTTCCTTCAATTCATCCAATTCGAGAGTTTGTACTTCGAAAGTAGAATCTTCTTGATCGTATTCCCAAATAATTTTATCAACGGTTGGGTTCTTTAAAAGGATTTGTGTTGACTTCATAGTATGTTTAATATACAGAGGAAGGTTAAAAGTGGGTATTTTTTAGAGTTTAAATACACATCGAGAGAGCTGACTTGGTAATGTAGTTCACTACGTAGCTTGATTTCGAGTATTGAATCGCGTTAAACCCGGCAGATCTTTATATAGATGTGGTTTTTACAAAGAAATTCCTTAAAATCTGATCTTGTGAAACCGGGGTTAAACTTGTTTGAGAATTTGACCTGTGAATCCGGAGTTTACCTTAAATTTTTCCCTCAATTTTAAGCAGATCTCAACCCGGCGCCGATCTTTGATATTTCAGATCTTTAGTTTGCGCAACAACTGTCGAAATAAATAATACACAAAGCAGAGACGGCAACTTATGTAATCAAACATTCTCTTTGAACTCAATACTCATAAAGTATCTAAACTTATTGATCGTTATATCTACACATATTAATCGCTTAAAGTTCCTTTATACATAATAAACAATATCTATTCTTGTATCTTTTCTTCCTGTGTTCCTACCCCTGGAGCATTGACAGAATGACGTTCATAAGAAGATGAAGACGCTGGAGCAATGTTTGAGCCGGCAAAACCATGTTGCTGTGCTGTTTGTTCTTGTTCATCCTTAGCGAATTGTTCTCTATTCCAACTCAACAAGTTGACATCACCAGTCTTTCTTGGTCTGACAAAGTTGATCGACAACAAAGCAATACCCAACAAGAAACAAACACCTCCGCCAACCATCCAACTGATTCCCAAGAAAACATTCTTACCACCAATGACGGATCTTTGAGAAATGTAGATATACTTCTTACCATTATATGGTAAGACAGGGAAATGTAAACCAATTGCGATTTCATAAATACCTGGTTCTAAGGCATCATCATCATTTCTTAAGGCCAATCTATTGAATTCTGGTAAAGCAGCTGGTTTCATCCAATTTTGGAATTGTTCCCAAGTAGAAATATCTGGAACATTCGTAGAATTATATCCATTAGGGTATAACTTATACCAATTTGGAGGTGGTACAATGTCGGTATAATTATAAGTTGTTTTTTTGAACCGATTCTTACTTGTAGACCATGAAATGCCCTTTTCAGTCATGATGTAACTTGAAGCTTGAGATCCATTTACACTTGTTAAAGTCGATGAATAAGTATCATTGAAAAGGGAATTGGCAATAAGACCACATGGATATATACGTTTCCCATTTGAATCGGTACTTAAAGGTTGACAATTTTGACCCAAAGTATTCTTAATATCATCGACACTAGCTGCTTTACCAGTCAATTGATCCTCACTATATGATTTAACATAACGACGATGATTAGCATAAAAATCTTTTAATCTGTAAAAAAGATAAACTGGAGCCTTCATTTTCACTGGAATCTCAAATTGTAATCTACAAACATTACGTTCATCTTCAAATTGTTGAGAATCATCAGTATCTAATTTCCATTGAGCTTTATTAATAGGCATTTGATCTTGCTTGAAATTAAATGTTGTATAATTTTCTGGAATTTCACTCCAATAATTACTAGAAGCTTGAAGTTCACATTGACTATAATCAATCACTAAATCTTGAACAACATGTGAAGCATACCACATTGCAGCACCAAGAGGAACAAAAATTATTGCGATCCCAATCAAAATTGGAATAACTGTTTTGGTGGTTAAGACAGGATTAAAAGCTTTCAAACGTTGTTGTCTAAAAGCACTATTACCTGGTTTTCTAGTTTTTTCTTTTGTGAATTCTATAGGTGGTTCCAGTAATGAAGAAGAATCAGATTCATATTGTTCATCTTCATGATGGGTACTAAGCTGTTGTTGAAGGTCCGATTGTTGTACCAGAACACCTGTTGCCGACTGCTGACGGTCGGTATCGTAAAAGCTACTGGTCGAGCCTTCTAATGTGGGCCTACTATCATTCATATTTATCGTTAAATTTGAATAGAAACACGGATTTAAAAGTAAATCCGAAGGGGGATTACATATTTATTTATAAAATTTGCGTCTCATTATTTTGTATTTTTTACACGACCTTCAGTTGTTATGTAATGAATTACATAAGTTATAAAAATTTCTCTTAAAATGTGAGAATTTTTCAGTAGTGCAAAGAGATGGCACCTGCTAACAAGTTCAAAAAAAGAGGTGCTTTCAAAAAAAAAAAGTAGCAAAAACTAATCGCGGCTTTACAATAATAGATATAACCACTTGAAAATGGATACAGACGCTGAAAAGAACATTGAAATCTGGAAGGTCAAGAAGTTGATCAAGTCATTGGAAATGGCTAGAGGTAATGGTACTTCAATGATTTCTCTTGTGATTCCACCAAAAGGTCAAATTTCGTTGATCCAAAAGATGTTGACTGAAGAATATGGTACCGCTTCCAACATTAAATCTCGTGTCAACAGATTGTCTGTTTTGTCTGCCATCACATCCACTCAACAAAAATTGAAGTTGTATAACTCTGTGCCCAGAAATGGGTTGGTTGTTTACTGTGGTGATGTTACTACTGATGAAGGTAAAGAAAAAAAATTGAATATTGATTTCGAACCTTTTAAAGCTATTAACACTTCTCTTTACATGTGTGACAACAAATTCCATGTTGAAGCTTTATCTGAATTGTTGGAAAATGATGATAGATTTGGTTTCATCATTATGGATGGTAATGGTGCTCTTTTTGGTGCTGTTTCTGGTAACACTAGAGAAGTCTTGCACAAGTTCACCGTTGATTTACCAAAGAAGCATGGTAGAGGTGGTCAATCTGCTATGCGTTTCTCTCGTTTACGTGAAGAAAAGAGACATAATTATGTTAGAAAAGTTGCCGAAGTTGCGGTCCAAAATTTCATTACAGCAGATAAGGTCAACTGTAAAGGTTTAATCTTGGCTGGTTCCGCTGATTTCAAGACTGAATTATCAAAATCCGACTTGTTTGACAATAGATTACAAGCAAAGGTTATTAAGATTGTTGATATTTCATATGGTGGAGAAAATGGTTTTAATCAAGCAATTGAATTATCTGCTGAAACTTTGGCAAATGTCAAATTTGTTCAAGAAAAGAAATTATTGAATGAATATTTCGATGAAATTTCTCAAGATACTGGTAAATTTTGTTATGGTATTGAAGATACTTTAAAGGCATTGGACTTGGGATCTTGTGAAACAATCATTGTTTATGAAAACTTGAACATCATTCGTTATACATTAAAAGACATTGAAGGTGAAGAAGTCATTGCACATGCAAACCCAGAATTACCAGACAAATCATGGCAATTAGATAAAAAGACTGGTACCGAAATGGAAATCATCAAAGAAGAAACCTTTTTGGAATGGTTGGCTGAAAATTATAAGAACTTTGGTGCCAACTTGGAATTCGTTACCGATAGATCATCCGAAGGTGCTCAATTCGTACAAGGGTTCGGTGGTATTGGTGCAATGTTGAGATATAAGGTCAACTTTGAACAATTGGCTGATGAATCCGATGATGATGAATACTACGATGATGACGATGAAGACTACATTTAATTTTAGAATGTATTTATTCGAAACCCAACATATTATACACATTTTAACTCTTCTTCTTTGTAACAGTTGGCTTTGTAACCTTTTTATTAAGATTCTTCTTTTGTGCCTTTTTAGATTTTAAATCATCTAAAGCAGCAACAGATTGATGTCCCAAAACATCTTTATGAGTCTTACCACTAACTATTTGATGTGCCAAATTTTCTAATCCACTTGTAAGATAAGAACGTCTACCATTTTTTCTTAATGGAATAGCTAATAATTCACGTAATTCATATCTTAAACCTTTTTGGTCATCCTTTGATAAAAGCTTTCCTTCCTTTCTCAATCTTTGTCTCTTGATGATATCATCTTCAAATTGATCCATATCATCCAAATTATCATCATCAATTCCCAAATCCATAGCAGCTTGTTTCACCCAAGAATCTTCTTTTCTAGTTGCGGTTGAAGAAATAGAAGATTCTGCTAATTTACTAGCAACATTAACTCTTGGTTTAAGTTGTGATAAGATTTCCATCTCAACAGGTAATAATTTAACATCTGTATGCATATTCAATTTTGTATTTGTACTTGTTGCAGCAACTATTTTACGCAATTTTCTTAAAGGACCCAGTGCTTCTTTAGGAGAACAAAGCATCACTGAAACACCCTCCTTACCTGCTCTTGCAGTTCTTCCGGATCTATGAATATAAACATCTGCAGTTCTTGGTAAATGATAATGTACAACATGATCGATATTTGGAATATCCAAACCTCTTGCAGCAACATCGGATGCAATAAGAACTGTAGTTGGATTCTTTGCACGAGATTCATTAAATTTTTCTAAAGCTCTTAATCTTTGTTTTTGAATCATATTTGAATGAATCGAAAACGTTGGGATTTTTAAATTGGTCAACATTGGTACTAATCTTTTAACTGAATCAATAGAATTAGCAAAGACTAAAGTAGAACCAGTATACATTAACAAAAAGTAGTACAAATATAAATCTCTTTCTGTTGGCCCACATTCAACAAGAGCTTCTGTAACTTGACCAGAAACAACTTCTTTTGGATTCACATCGATTAAAATTGGTTTTTGATCTTGAAATCTCAATTTTTTATTTAATAATTGTAAAATTTCATCATTATTAAATAATCCAGAACTTTTCCTTTGATTCTTATCTAATTTACCAAATAATTCTTTTGAAAAAGTTGCTGAAAACACTAAAGTTTGCCATTTTCCACCCATTTCTTTTGATTTAGGTCTATTTTTTTCCAAATTTTCTAAAATCTTTTCAAATTCTTCAAAATGACCATCTTGTAATAATCTATCAGCTTCATCAAGAACAATCATATTTGTTTTAGATAATCTTTTGCATAATTCTAAATCTTTTTCGATCAACTCAAGGAATCTACCTGGAGTGGCCACAATAATACCTGGTCCATGACCCAAAACTCTTTCTTGCTTTTGTATAGATAAACCACCGGTTATCAGAACAATACCATTTTGGGACAATGGTGAGAATTTAGCTAATTGGTTCAAATGTTTAACTACTTGATGAGCTAATTCTCTTGTTGGTGCGAAAATGATACCAGCAGGTACTTTATTCTTTGGTTTAGTAAGATATTTCTCTAAAATTGGAATACCAAAGGCCAAAGTTTTACCGGAACCGGTAGTGGCCTTACCAATGATGTCTCTACCAGAAATGGCTATCGGTATAGTTTCTTTTTGAATCGGAGTTGGTGACGAGAAGTTCAATTGATTCAACCCATTTAATGTGTAAGCACTGAGTGACAATTCATCCCATTCTGGAAGATTGATATCATCATCTGGTAATGCAACATCGGCGTTGAATGTGTTGGTTAGTAATTTTTCATCATCTTGTTCTTCTTCATTTTCTTCTGTTTTTTTAACAGGTGTGATTTCTTCATTTTCATCGTCACCAAAACCAGTGAACTCGTCTGATAATTCACCTTCATCCATGTCTTCATCCATGTCTTCATCCATATCTTCATCAATTTCATCATCCTTTTCTTCGTCATTGGTTTGTTCATCGTTTGTTTCTACTTGTTCTTTGTCACTCACTTTTTGAACTTTTTTTGACTTCGTTTCTTTAAGGTTCTTGTCATCCTTAACAATGAATTGTGCCTTGCCGCCAACATACTTGACGTCAACACCATCGATCTCTTCCAATCCGTAACAACCGGAGAAATCATCGATGTTGTCTGGAATATCAACTTTCTTCCATTGTAAACTATCCATACGAACAACTTTTGATTGTTTGGCTAATTTCTGTTTAAGCGTTGGAACCCTTTGATCTCTTTTGTCTTTGGAGTTCTTCCCATTCTTTCCGCCCTTCTTGGAAGCTTTGCTTTGCTTACCCATGTTGGTGATTATTGGTAAACAAAATTTAAGTGCTGCAAAATGATATTTTAATTTTTCAACTCATCTCATCTCATTATTTGTTCGCTACCAAACAATTTATTAGATCTAAACAGTCCCCACAAATTAGGTTAACTAAGGATGAGAAAGAAATCGTTGTTATTAAAAAGACCTCGTGGTATTACGAGTGAGAAATTAGGTGGTCCAAAAAGCTTGAAACCACAGAAGGCTCGTGCTTTGATTCGTCGTTTCCATACATTACAGAAATCAAGACACTCAATTTTATTACAATTATCGGAATCAGAACAAGTTATAAAGCAACAGGAGAATTATAAAAAAGGTTTGAGTGAGTTCAAATTGGATAAAAAGTCAGGCAATTCACTGATACACATTGCGAATTTATCACAAGACCAATTGGCCAGACTATTGGGACAAATCGATTCTGAAATCGAGCAAAGAGGAGGTTTGAATGCATACCAAGTTGCGTCGACACAAGGACAGCATGGAGACCGTGGAGGCGACTCTTCCAAGAGATTAGTGACATGGCTAAAAGATGTGCAATATAAAGATAAACTAGTCGACGTTAATGCATTTGAGATTGGCTGTTTGGACCCAACAAATCATATTTCCACAAGTAAGATTTTTAAGCAAGTGATACGAATTGACTTAAACTCACAACATCCACAAATATTAGAACAAGATTTCATGAAAAGACCATTACCTAAGAATGACAATGAAAAATTCAATTTAATCTCATGTTCGTTGGTGGTGAATTTCGTACCGTCTCCAAAGGAACGAGGGGAAATGTTGGTAAGACTATGTGAATTCTTGAAACCGCCGTCTGAAAATGGCTTGAGTAGCTTGTTTTTCGTGTTACCCTTGCCATGCACAACCAACTCAAGGTACTGCAATACAGAGTTATTTATAGAGATCATGAAATCACTTGGTTTCACCAAAACATGTTATTACGAACTGAGTAAATTAAGTTACTGGTTATTTGATTGGAACGGGAAATTAAAACATAAGAAATTTGCAAAGAAGGAGTTGAAACTGGGTGCAAACTTGAATAACTTTTGTATCACTATAGATTAGGTAATAATAAATTGTAAAGATTAAATTGTACTGTTTTTGTGTTCAAAAAGTCAAGCTGCAGGTCTTTAAATATCAACAGGACCGATCATTTAAAATTATTGCAGGTGGAGAACGAGTTGTTTTGTTGCGGCAAAATTGAATACCGGTCGGTTTAAGAAGAAAAATTAATCCGAAAAACCAATATTCCAATGGACTTGGTGAAATTTCCTGTGGAAATACTTGATAGAATCTTTGAATTTTTAACAGCTTCAGATGTCGAGCTTTTATTACATGATCCGATCTTTCACAAGTATGCAATCAACAAGACTTATAAGCAGATATACTGTATCGATGAACATCTAACTCAGGTTGCCCAGAGCATAGCTTCTGGTAGGGTAAAATTGCATCGCCATACTTGGGACCATTTCTTACATAGTGTTGGAGATGTGTTCATACCTGATTGGATCACAATACTGGATCCAGATTCGTTATTACAAATGCGTGACATTGATCCGTCTACGTTTTCCAAATTTAAGCTGGTTTCATTAATTCCTGAATATTTTGTTCAATATACCGAAGAGAATCTACAACAAATTTCAGAAATTCCTAATCTTAAACGTTGGGAAATTAAACCTGAACTTTTAAGCAAGATTTCGAAATTTCCTCCAAATTTGGAAGAGTTGATTTTGGAATATGGCGAAGAGTTAATCTGTGATGAAATCTTGCCCAAAGTGTTTCCTTCAACATTGAAAAAACTTAATATGCGCGGAGTTTCTTTGTCGTTATCGCAAATTGGATCATTCCAGTCCTTGCTACCTTCAAGTTTGACCCATCTTTGGTTGGAATTACCACCCGCATTCACTACCGTGGATTTTACTCATTTAACAAAGTTAAATTCACTTTTTGTATCTGGGAATGGAAATTTGATCGAATCTTTAGAATTGCCAGAATCAATTGAAACGTTATACGTCAATTCATCCGACTTTTCAAACATAAATTGGTTATATTCATTGCCCAATCTTTTGCTTTTGCGCTGGAGTAGTTCCACAGTCACCTCTAGGAATCCCATCTCGATAGAATCACAACCGGTAATTGAGTTTTCAGAATCGTTGAAGGGATTGAGCTTAAATGGGATACGGTTTGCTAATAAAACTAAGTATTTAATTCAGAAGCTACCTTCAAACCTTGAAGATATCCAAATTTGTGATCTGGATTTCAGATTGGACCCTAGTTGCCTACCAGCATCATTACGAAAGACAACTTTGACTGATACAGAAAATATATCTTACAAGTTACACTCCATGGAAAATCTCAAACTGATACTGCTTGCTACTGCTGGCTTAGATGATGATGAATTGGATCTAGTGATTCAAAAATTACCTACTTCTGTCGAGCATTTATTCTTACCTAAATTCGAAAACACACTAAACCTTTCCAAGGCAAAGGTTAAGCAAGTGCTGTTTTATCATGACCAATTGATTAAAAATACAAATCTTTTGATATTACCACCCACAATAGAAAAGATGTCACTTAGTTGGATTGGATTATCACAGCTCGACTCTAGATGGCCCGAAAATTTGAAAGTACTTGAATTACGAGGAAATCGCCTTAAATTGTTGAACAATTCATTCTTTGAACCTTTGAAAAACCTACAAGAGTTGGACTTGAGTATGAATGATATCGGCGAACATTTAAGCTTGATTAACTTACCCTCAAGTTTGATAAAATTAAAGATGGAACGATGTAAATTATTGACTTTAGCCAATTTCAGTTTTGGTAAGAATTTAAAGTATTTGGATATTTCAGATAACAGACTTACCGAGTTGGAATTACCCACGCTCCCCCGTTTGGAATATTTGGATATTTCTGAAAATTACATTGTTACTTTGCATTTGAATAAACTCCCTCGAACTTTAAAAACTATAAGAGCACGGTTGTTCGGACTGCCTAAAGTATGGGGGACTATGGGTTATTTCAAAAACTTGGAATCTCTTGAACTCAACAAAATCAATAATGCACCACAGCTTGAATTACCGCCATATTGGAATATGATTCGTGAGAAATTGTCAATCCTGGACAAACTGCGATTTTATACGAGCATGTACTTAAATGCTCAAGAGATGGGTCGCTTTTATAAAGTACAATCAAGCAAGCATGATTTATTCATTACTGTGTTGTATTCGAAAATTATAGTATGGGATAAGAAAAAGGAAATTAGTATTCTGATTTAGCATTTCTTTGGAACTTACTAATTGGTGCTTTTTAGCATACCTTCTGGTCAGGTTTCAAAAGCATATTTAGAAGAGGTTAAGTAGTTCTTATACTACATCCTTATGTAATTCAATACTCATGTTTAACGTAAAGTTTACCCACTAAACCTTCACTTTTTGAGTCGTAAATACTTTTTCAATATTTCATGCGAATTCATGTTGCATAACCAATAATTTGCAACTTAATGTTCTACATACAGGGATTCAAAAAGAAGATTGACACTGTCGGTAAATACAACATTATAGTAGCGCCAATGAGTGCCGTTAAGAATTGGCATTTTCCTAATATTATATCTTATGTGTGTGTATAGGCTAATTGAAAGATAATCCGTGGTACGGCAACTGCTTTGATCAATCCGGTCAGATAAATGCCACATCTGGGGGCCTTATCGGGTAATATGGGGCGAAGATTTCTGATTTACGGTTGTACTAGTTGAGCTAATTTTAATGAAAAAGGTAATTCGTCCGATATAGTGTAATGGCTATCACATGGCACTCTCCATGCCTTGATCCGGGTTCGATTCCCGGTATCGGAGAAAAAGTTTTTTTTGTTTTTCCTATTTTTCTCTTGTTCATCACACCATTTTTGACAAGAAAAGACGAATGGATCTCATACGTTTTTTTTTTTACTATGCACTTATATCAACTCTTATTTTCTCGGCAATTACTGCCACGTTTTGACATAGCCATCATATGTCACTCTTGAATTTCCGTAGAAAAACATTATTTGGTCCATAAAATGGACATTGCTGAGATTTAGTTTTATCTTGGTGAAGAACAAAGATCTATTTATATGTAGATTTATATCCACAGATTATTGTGACATGGCTGGATACAACGTCGGATTAATTGATAAGTTACGCCCGTTCACATAAAAGGCGCCTCTTTTTGCCAGGGCGGCGATTAATCCGAATTCGATTGAGTCCATATGCAGAACCAAGTTAACTTGGGGGGCATAAGTGGGGAGGATGGGGCTAATTTATTACTGCATCAAAATAATCCGGAATTTTTTCCTCAAACATGCAGCAAAACCCCGAAGCCCGCCCCTCTGCCCCTTATAATCGACAAACAATCGGCTATTATTTGGTCAACCCGGAATAACTTCTTCAAAATTAACAGCAAATGCGTTTGAACTGATTGCTTATTTTCAAATTGCAGATGTCAATATGCGAATCAATTCTTTTTCAGTAGTGATCAATTAATAACACGCTAATACAAATTCTCAAACATGTAAAAATTTAGTATTCAAATGAAATTTTTTTTGGTTATTACAAACACCAATCCGGAGAACAATAAATCACGAATGTGCTCCATCAATGCCCCAGTGGAGTCAGCCAACCTCCACGGGGAAACATTACCAAGTTCCCAACCCAAGATGCCGGATTATTTGTTTTGTATCACAACGCACAAAATTATTTTAAAATTTTTTTATTTTGATGCCTTGCAGAATTTTCGGAATAATAGGAATTCGTAATGCAATACAGCTTCAAAAACAGGCAATGCTGGTGCTAACTAATATAATTCTGGAATTATTAAACAGTCGATATTTACGTTAAGATCTAAAAAAAATTCTCGCATAAGGTGCTCGCATCAGGCTACAAAATAAAATAGCATGTTTAAGATCCGGACGTTATTTGTATTGTAAATGATTGAATATGATTTTTTTTTTATTGTACATCCTTCGGAAAAATTTTCATGCTGAAATTTTTTTTCCGCAGATATCTCGTGTTGCATCAAAACTTATTGTTGGTACGAATGCAAGTCGTAGCAGGTCTTTTTCAAAGTTAAACTTGCAGCTTCTGAGAGTAATATGCTATGTTCTATTTGCTCTTCAAATATCTTATACTTGAAGTATATCAACTCTTATTTCCTTAAACATTATCTTCTCCACTTTTTTTATGCCTTACATTCTTTAGTTATATGACTTTTCTGGCCTTTCCGGAAAAAAATATAAAAAAAAATAGACAATTTTAATATTTTTTATGCAATGCTAAACATGCGTTTTCAAAAAGAAATTTTACCTCCAGAAATATTATGCTTTTAAAACTTTCTGTTGAATAAAACATTCCCACATTTGGGTTAAACTCGAAACTTCTTGAGTGTATAAATACATCAGAAATTCCTTCTTACTTGAAATGTTTTTTTTATATCCACTATACAAATTCAATAAAAACAAATATGTCACAAGTTAGTTCTGGTGCTCAGACTCCTGTTGAGTCTTCCTCCCTCGCGGAGAAGAAGGAATCTCCTTCTCCATCCTTGCTTAATTCACTGAATAGCATTACTGAACAATTGCCAACTTTGCCAGAAAAGTCAGCCACCGATTACTTGGTTATTTCTTTCTTCTGTTTGCTTGTTGCCTTTGGTGGTTTTGTCTTTGGTTTCGATACTGGTACCATTTCCGGTTTTGTCAACATGCCAGATTTCTTGGAAAGATTTGGTCAAGTTAACTCTGCTGGTGAACACTATTTATCTAACGCCAGAGTTGGTTTGATTGTTTCTATTTTCAACATTGGTTGTGCCGTTGGTGGTATTTTCCTTTCCAAGTCTGGTGACATGTACGGTAGAAGAGTTGGTCTTATGTTCTCGATGGCTATTTACGTTGTTGGTGTTATTGTTCAAATTTCATCCTCTGAACACTGGTACCAAATCTGTATTGGTCGTGCTATTACTGGTATGGCTGTTGGTACTGTTACTGTTTTGTCTCCACTTTTCATTAGTGAAACCGCTCCTAAGACCCTTAGAGGTACTTTAGTTTGTTGTTTCCAATTATGTATCACTTTTGGTATTTTCATTGGTTACTGTGTTACTTTCGGTACTAAAAAATTAACTGGTTCAAGACAATGGAGAATTCCTATGGGTCTTTGTTTCCTTTGGGCTATTTTCTTGGTTGCTGGTATGTCTTCTATGCCTGAATCCCCAAGATATTTGATTGAAAAAGGTAAGATTGAAGAAGCTAAGAAGTCCATTGCTAGATCTAACAAGGTTAACCCAGAAGATCCAAGTGTTTTCACCGAAGTTCAATTGATCCAAGCCGGTATTGACAGAGAATCTTTGGCTGGTTCTGCCTCTTGGATGGAATTGATCAAGGGTAAGCCTGCTATTTTTAGAAGAGTTTTCATGGGTATTATCTTGCAATCTTTGCAACAATTGACTGGTTGTAACTACTTTTTCTACTATGGTACCACCATTTTCCAAGCTGTTGGTTTGAAAGATTCTTTTGAAACTTCTATTATCTTGGGTGTTGTTAACTTTGCTTCCACTTTTGTCGGTATCTTTGCCATTGAAAGAATGGGTAGAAGATTATGTTTACTTTGTGGTTCCGCTTTGATGTTTGTTTGTTTTATTATTTACGCCGTCATTGGTTCTACTCACTTATACAAGGATGGCTCATATGATAACAACAACACTTACAAGGCTAGTGGTAACGGTATGATTTTCATGACTTGTTTGTTTATCTTTGGTTTCGCCTCTACTTGGGCTGGTGGTGTTTACACCATTGTTTCCGAATCTTATCCATTGAGAATTAGATCCAAGGCCATGGCTATTGCCACTGCTGCTAACTGGTTGTGGGGTTTCTTGATTTCTTTCTTCACTCCTTTCATCACCAGTGCTATCCACTTTTACTACGGTTACGTTTTTGCTGGTTGTTTGTTATTCTCCTTCTTTTACGTTTACTTCTGTGTTGTTGAAACCAAGGGTTTGTCTTTAGAAGAAGTTGATGAATTGTACGCCCAAAAGGTCTTACCATGGAAGTCTGTTGGATGGATCCCACCAACCACCGAACAAATGGCTACTTCTACTGGTTACGCCGGTGAAGAAAAGCAAACTGACGAACAAGTTTAATGTCTAAAACATAATGAGTCCTGTTGATATTTCCCGGGACATTTTTTATCTTTATTTCTTGTTGTATATGTTTATAGATTAATTTTAATGATGTGCTTTATAAAACAAAAATGTAATACAACTTTTCAAAAACTTATAATGAATCCTAGAACAAAAACAAAAAGCAGAACCCGCATGTACTATGGATCAAAAAGTTGAAGATGCAAATTGCTAAAAAATGATTCCGCCCAGGATCGAACTGGGGACGTTCTGCGTGTTAAGCAGATGCCATAACCAACTAGACCACGCAACCATTTCGTTGTGGTATGTTGACATATTCATATATTAGTGGAATAGAATTGTAAACTTACAAACTGCTGAGGTACAGACTTAAGGGAGTTACCCCCGTAACATTTAAATTCTGCGGGCATGCGTTTCTTCCTCAAATGATAATATTTATAGCCCAATGTAAGTGTCGAAGTCATAGCATACATTTAGCTTTAACAAACATATATACTCTCGTTCCAATTGATACAAATGTATTTGTCTTTTCACGATTGTAATAATCTCTTGCTATGCATAATACACAAAATCAACCCACAAAAAAAAAACTACTCTAGATAGAGATGTCACAAATGAATATTTGTTTCTCATAGGGCTCTAGTTAAAGGCGATGGAGGTAACAACATGTTAACTTCTTTGCCTTTCTATAATTCATGATCATCTTTCCTTTTTTGTTTTTTTTCGCAGCCACCAAATTTGCAAATTTGCAATTCCTTAGTTAAGTAATAATTTTTGTAAAATAACTCTATTTTATCTCCGTTGATTCCCTATATAAATATATATACATAATAAATAATTAAGCCCATACTTGTAATTGTTCAAAATAGTCTACTCTTTTACCCTCAGTATTGTCTATCTCATTGACAACCGCAAACCTCACATCATCAACCATAACGGGGTTACCACAGGTTACAAAGCAGGCGGATCCTCTTGATTCATGAACACTAGTTTTCACTATATTTTGAATATTTGGGCGTCCAGGAAGAAATTTTATATGTGCAAGCTGACTAGTGAAGGCATTTTCGTTGTTTTCGGTACTAACAAAGCTATTATCATTGCTAAAAGTTCCGTAATCAATCCTTTTTGGCTCGCCTGAACTTTCCTTTAAATGAGTTCGGTTTAAGTCACCATTAGTAACATAAACCACTACTCTAATATTTTCATTCCTAAGCATAATTAATTCTTCTGAGAACCAATATACTGAACTTAAATCTCTCACGACCCAAATTAATGTTAGTTCTTGCTGTCTCTTTAATTTAACTAACTCGTATGCTTCTGCGAAAATCCCTGGAATACCGTTTCCACCAGCAATGAAAACTGCGTGGTCAAACTTGTATGCAAGGGTAGATTCTCCGTATGAACCTTCAACAGCAACTTGTAATTTTAGATCATTTTTCGTCAATAGCTCCTTATATAATGAATAGGTTATTCCCTTTTTCACTTTGATGTACAAGTTTATATTATCTTCGACAACGGTATATGTGAAAGGGTGTGATTGCCAGAAACAAGACCAGCGAAGAAAGTGAATAAATGCGTGACCACCAGGAACTACATCCCAGTTCTCGGGCTTTTGGATAGACACCTTTAGAGTTTGATCATATGGGTATAATTGAATTTCGGATACTTTTATACCAAATGAAGCAAGTCTTGCAATTCGAATTATCCTGTCAAATGCCCAAATGGCTACAGAAGCAAAGTAAAACCAAGAACAATAAAGGTCCAACACATGATACCAAGCTCCACATATAAATAAAAGGGCAAGGCCTATGTGAATAATAAGAAATACTTCATAGTTGTTTCTACGAAGTACAAGTAATCCTTGAACTAAAAGACCCACGCCGGCAGCCCCAGCAAAGGCTCCAGCGATAACATAACCTTCTTTAATCGAATCTGTGAACTTTTCAAAAAGCAATGAATAAAATAAAGCATGTGTCACTGTCATCAAAACAATGACTCTTGATATCCATCTATGAAGCATTATAAAAGTCGAGTAATCCCATTTAGTCACCCATTGAAGAAAGTTATTCCTACCACCCATTAATATTAATAAGGGCATCAAGGCACTTGTTAAGGTGCTGGTTCGTACAGCAAAGTATCTGAGATAAGCTCTATACCTTGATCCGAATAAAGGGTCTTTTTCATAGTAGTGAATCTTGTGCTGACACAAGAAAATAGTAATACCAAGAAACAACACAAGTATTAAACTTTCCAATCTGGTGGGAACTAAGAATGATATACTTCTTGGAACGTTTTCTGTCTTATATTTTCCAAAGGTGGCTGGAACAGTCAAGTTCTTACGTAACCAATTCATCCGAGGATTGTTGCTTATAAAGATATACTTTGACCAGTTAATGATACTAATTGAAGTGAACAATATCACCCAAAATAAAACCAAATATCCACCATAGTCAATGGATCTATTATAGTTTCCAAGAAACTGATCGAAAGCTCCTTGATAAAGGTATAAAGTTTGATCGTTGAGTAAAGTTAAATTGTCGAATGAGTCTGAATTCTGGGAATTCAAATAATGAAGGTGAGCTTTTTCAAAATCTTCACTGGTAAGATGTACTTGATATTCGTCAGCACACATTTTTCTAAACAGAAGTATTTCATTTGGGTATGTTAACTTGTAACAATGGGAAATTGTACTTAAAGCTTCAAAATCATTACAATAATCAGTAAAATTGGTCAACTTCGAGATCTGGAAATCACAGCTTAGAAATGCAATTTTTGAGCTTTCGAATTTATGGAAAGGTGCTCCTTCAAGTGCCTTCTTTGGGGTCAAAGATATCATCAATGCCACTAATATGGTTATGGGTATCCATTTGAACAAGGTTATTTTCCTAAAAGTCGCTCTAGATTTGAGCAAGTAGCTGATAGCTAAGCCAGTTAGAAGAAGAATGAAAATCATTTGGGTACCACCCTCAAATTTAACGGCTTTTTGCAGTAATCAACGCTAATTTTTATATTCTTGAAGTGACTATCAAATTTTAAATGACGAATTTGTAGAATATATCATATTTAAGTTTCTCCCTTATTATAAATTACAGATTAAAATTGGTGCTTAATTGAGTAGAAATCAAGGGTATTGAAATTATGATCTTGTGTAATCATATTAGGAGCCCTGAAAGTTAGAGTGAAAACTTTACCGAGTCGGAGTAGTAAAAAAATGAATTAATAAAAAATATCGATTGTGCACGTGACTTACTAAAAGAAAAGTGGCGTGCCAATTGCGTCATCTTGACAATCCAGACCAAATAATTAATTGGAAACATTTGCGATTCATGACACTATTATCGTAAGGCTTGAATAATCTGTGATTTGGAATTTATAACTTGTTTTATGAAACCTATACGTTTGTGTTTATTGAAATCGAAAAAATGACACATCGGTAACCTGTAATTATAATCAAACTGTAAATCTCTCTTTTTTCCGAAATAGTGTAGGCAGTCCAGAACAACCTCCGATGACAAAGCTCAACTGTCATTAATTTGCAGCATCATTAGAAAGCAGCAATATATGCATTTATAAATAAATGCGAATATCTATTGAATTTTTAACTTTTTATTCGCTCACTGTCCTTACATATATTTACTGAAAAATGTCCCTTCAAAGCTCGCTACTTAAAGTTGAATATGTTCCACTTCGTGAAATAAAGAGACCTATTCCTCCAGTCCTTGACCACCAAAAAATTGAAGCAATGGTTTCCACACTCAATGGTGTTCCAATGGAATCCGCTACATGCACATTAGGTGAAATTATTCCTGGCGAGTTGCCTCCAATTGACGTCTTCAAAGTAAGGGAAGATGGTAAAAATTATTATTTTGCATTCGGTGGGTGTCATAGGTTTCAGGCATATGATGCACAGAGTAAAGAGGACACCATGGTAAAATGTAAAATCTTGCCGGCAACAAGAAAAACTTTAAAGGTGTATTTGGGTGGCTCGGTCGATGAAATGTTCAAGTAACAATAGACATCAAATTAACTAAACGTGCTTGTATAATAGTAATAATAATAGAAAATAGAAATAGATAAAAGTGTTGGTTTATAAGTTGGGTATTGAATTTGCCTTTAAAACTTTTCATATTCTTAAACCGTAAGAATAGAGAAGGTGTTTTTAAACATAGTTTTGTTACTTTTTTGACTTTTTTCTGTGAATTTTGATAATTGAACTGTTAAGAAACAAGCTACAAAAAACCGTTTTGCAAAAAAAAAACTGCAACTGTGGTAAATCTGTAAAAGTTCTATAGTCTTGTTTATTACTGCTACTTTAGAGAAAAACAAGAATATTTTCTTAAAAGTTTTTATAATGAAAACACCCAGTCGTAAACGTTTGTATGGGTATTCATTTTGGTTTGCTTGACGGCCCCCAAATACCCCTTAAGGGCTTTTAATCTTCTTTTTACAGTTTATAAATAGACTAAATACAAATAAATAAAAGTGTCTAGTAGAAAATGAAAAAATGAAGTACATTTCAAGCCCAAACTTGCAAGTGCTCATAGAAATCAACTCTTTTTTCACCATCTGAATGACTGGAAACTTGATTTCTGACTTCATCAACCATTGCAGGGTGCCCACAAGTAACAAATGCCACTGATTGACCGGCATCGCTTATCTCTCGACTGACCAAATCCTTCATACTTGGCTTTCCATGAGTAAAATTGATATGAGCCAATTGATTGTGGATTTTAGCTATTAACTGGTCCTGTACACTGTCTAGCAAACTATCTTTATATTCCATCTCTTTTTCTTTGGTCAAAGATTTTTTCTCGCTGTACGAATCATTATCAGAAGAATCGATTTCTGCAACAAACCCATTTAATTTCGTTTGTGGTCGTGTAACGCATATATTGGTTTCAA
Organism: Kodamaea alishanica (nom. inval.); assembly: GCA_030563745.1. Taxonomy (NCBI): domain Eukaryota; kingdom Fungi; phylum Ascomycota; class Pichiomycetes; order Serinales; family Debaryomycetaceae; genus Kodamaea; species Kodamaea alishanica (nom. inval.). The sequence continues at coordinate 513,109 of JAJMJX010000007.1, forward strand.
TATTCGAGTCTTTCAAAAGCAACAACTCTTCAAAGAACCAGTTCAAGAAATTATAGTCTCTAATCACCCATACTAATTTAATATGTTGATTTCTGTATGAATTTGCAGCCAAATGATAAGCTTCCGAAAAAATACCTGGGATCCCATTACCACCGGCAAGAAAAACTCCAGTATGATAATGTCTGACGTTGTATGATTCAAGACCTCCGCCATAAGGGCCTTCTACACTAACTCTCATTTTCGTTAGCAACTCTGGATAATGAACCAACTGACGGTGCAACTTTCTAGTGATACCTTCTTTAACTTTGATATAAAAATTGATCTGGTTTGGTAAAGACAAGTAAGAAAATGGGTGTGATTGAAAAAAAAGCAGTTTTTGAATAAAATAAACATAAGCAAATCCACCATTAGTTGGTCTCCACCAATTTTTGATGGGGACTTGTACTTTGATAGTGTCATTGTTTATTAACTGAACTTTAGCTTTGGGGAAACCAAAAACAAAAAGTCTACCAACTCGAATGACTCTGTCAAAAACCCATATGGCAGAAGCAAGATATACGAACCATACGTAACCCAATTCATCAACATGCTTCCAAGCTCCGACAACAAATAACAAGGCCAAAACAATATGGACAATTAAAAAAGTTTCATACGATTTCCTTCTCAAGAAAAGCAATGATTGGATGAATATAAGCCCTCCACAAAGTGTCCCGATAACTCCCCAAATGACATAATTTTCTTTTATACTAGATGCATAGTTTGGCATAAATGTGATAGAATAACAAATTGAATGTATGATAAGCATCGTAATGAACATTCTAGAGATCCACTTGTGGAATGTGATGAAAGTTGAAAAATTTATTCCAGTAAGCCATTGTAAGAAATTGTTTCTTCCACCAAATAAGATAAGTAAAGGTATATTTATTGTGGCAATGATGCCGGTACGTATTGCCAAATATCTATTAATTGCCTTGGATTTTGTTGAAAAAATAGGATCCCCTTCAATGTAATTAATATCGATAGTCATAAATGCAATGCATATAACCGTGAAGCCACCTAAGATCAAGGTTTCAATTCTTGAAGGCATAAGGATAGTGATAAATTTCCCCAAAGGTCCCTTTGCGCTTAATTCTTGCGTTTTGTAAGTGCCAAAAGTTGCGGGAACCAATAAATGCTTCTTCATCTTGTTCACAACAAAGTTATCACGAGATCGAACAAAGATTGAAGGAAATAACATCTTGGACCAGTTGTTGAAGATATAAAATAAACCAATAAGCCCCCAATATGCAATAAGACCAATAGAGTAGAACAAAGAATGATTGTAATCACCCAAGAACTTTTCATAAGCCTTGTGGTAAAGGATTACCTGGCTAGCTTCAAGCTTTATGGGACGAGTGATGAGGCCACTTATGTTATATGCTTCAATTTCTTCAAAGCTTATAGCCATAGAATTATAATAATCAGCCGCTTCATTGAAGCTTTCGTTCGTCACCATTCCATAGTCTTCACAAGTCTTTGAAAGTGCCTTGATGCTATCCTTAATGCCAACATGATTCACCATAAGACAGCCTGCCATGGTAGCCATTGCATTTTCATTCGTACACAAACATTTATAGTAGGATTTTCTTCCACCGCTGCAAAAGGTAGCAGTCGAACGAATTTGCGCCTGGCAAGCATATAAGTTTATGCTAGCTTGACTAGTAGATTTGTAAGGTGCCCCACTCTTTGCTTGAACGAGGAGTACTAAGAATGGTAGTATCCAAAGAATTTCCATTTTTTTTTATCGACTCTACAAAAATATAAAGATTTTGCAGCTATTAAATAGTTCATCAAAAGTAATAAAAAACGATGAAAATTAAACAATTAAATTAGGAGTCACTCATTAGCGTTCGGCTTCACACATTCTAATTAGAATAAGGGTAAATTATCTCTTATTTGTTTTGTAATCATAAGGTGCAATAGAGAATTTTAACAGTAATAAGAACCTTATTTGATGCGTATTCTTGCCGTTTGTCAATTTTCCAACCTCGGGAATTGCAATTAATTGGCTATTATTATTGAAGAACATCAGTCGAATTCAATGTAATAACGTTTTTTAATCGCCTGAAGGCCGGTGAATAAGACGTTGTGCACTAATAAGGTTACAGAAAGTGTCCAAAAGTATTGCAAAAGCCTAATTAGGAAATATGCAGGTGTCTATTCGGTTGCTTGGCAGGCAATAGATGTGGTTTACGATACTTGTGAAGTCTAGACTGAAAATATTCACTTCAAACGTAGAAGCACAAACGAATTAAACATTATGAGCGAGGATCCTAATTTCGGTTCACTCTATTGTTTAATTATAAAAATCGGAGATGTAAAAAATATAGCCAATAGACATTGATTAGATGGATCAGATAAAGCGAGGGCCCTAGATTGCCAAGATTTTCAATTTTTAATTTGACACAAGTCAAGTAAAGATATAAATTTTGCGCCTACATACCGAGATGATTCAGAAATAAATTTACGAACAAAAACATGGATTAATGATAGTCTTTTATTTTTATCAATATATCTACTTAAAACCATGAAATCTTCAATTCGCCAACAACGATTTGATGATTTTGTTATGCATAGTTATCTAATCAACAAACTTTCTGAATTCAATGTATCCAAGCTTGATCTTACAAGTTCAACTCTTGGGGCATTCAAAGATTGATAAGTCTTTCTCTTTTCGATTCTCTTTAATTGCCATTTAACGGGAATAAATGGAAGCTTTCCATGACGTTCTTCAAATAACAAAGCATTGAAAGAAGCTATAACAAGAATCCAATATACGATATAGCTTATTACACTTCCATAAGTGGCCGAGTTAGTCCAACCAAAAATCGCAGTAAAAATCATCCATCCCGCACCATCATCTTGAAGCTCACCATTACAACAATTTACATGCCATATGCTTTGCATGATGTCATAAGACCCTGGACCATGACCAGTTTCACTAACATCGAACCCGCCACATTTATTAATGAAACTTTGTAATTCAAAATTCCAAACTCCCTTTGAAAAAAGCCCTGCTGCAACCAAATAAAGAAAGCAGGTTGATGAAACCAAAAACCATTGAAGTGACATTGTATTACCTGATCTGTATAATATGACACCAATAGAGCTACCGATTATAAGTGCTGCAATCAAGGAATTTAAAATCGAGCCAAAATTGGTGTTTTCATTAATACCAATCCCACCAATGAAAACTATAGCTTCCATACCTTCTCTTAAGGTTGTTATAAAAGGTAATATAAACATGGAATATTTGTCGGAGAAAATCGAAACTTCATCGCTCGAAGTTGCACGCTGTAATGAATCATTATTCTCAATTAGCATTGTAAGTTTATGTTTCCATTTATCTTGCATCTTGTTGACTCTCAATATTTTGATACCCATTACCGATATAATAATACTCGCAAGTATACTGAAAGTACCTTCCCAATAATGTTCTGCGACTGACCATAAATCAGAGCCCAAAATATAAAAGATCCCTAAAATTATGGATCCGATGATTAAACATACAACAAGTCCAAGTAAACCTCCGAGCCAAATTTGAATTTTAAGATATCGAAATACAATTTTATCATCTTTCAGATTTGTGGGAAAATTTTGATGTATAAATGAAAGTAAAACCGAGATGATGATAGCCAGTTCTAATGTCTCTCTTAAAAAGATAAGGAACACTTGAATCAGGAAATAATCATCAAAATTGCTCATTTTTGAATGATGAAAAAGAAGAATTGATTGAAGAGAATTATCTTTAAAATCTTATCTGATCCATCAGTTGGAAAAAGAAAAGAGAGCGCGTATGACGCAAAAAATTACATAAGCATGTAAATTATAAACTTTATTCGCAATTCGTTACCCGAGATCGGTCAACTCTCTATTCTACATTGAATTTTATTTGAATAACTATTACAACTAATAATTAAGAAATGTTTTTAAATCTTCTTCATCTTTTTTCTCAGTATCGACATCGCTTAAGTCACTTTCAGTTTCCAGTCTAAGTAACTTTGCCTTTTTTTTAACATTTGATTGTCTGTTTGACATTGAACGCTTATTATTCATAAATATACCGGCAGCTGAAGATAATGACGAGGAAATAACACGACCATGCAGAATTGGCTTACTTGAATTTGAAGACGGTATTAAACGTTCCGATTTTGAATCATCTTCCCCGTTTGAGGGATTGGGCTTTCTGGGTAAGTTTGCATTCGGTCTTTTATTCAGGTCCGGTCTGTATGTCAGATCAGATCTATTGGTCAGGTCTGATTTGTTGGTAAGGTCCTGTCTGTATGTCAGGTCTGATCTATTTGTCAGGTCTGGTCTGTATGTATCGGTTCGATAAGAATCGGTTGATTTCTGCGAATCAGGTCTATACGTATCTCTATCATGTCTATCATATCTTCTGTTATTGTCCCATTCACTTTTACGTTCCCCATTACCGCGTGAACCATACGTTTCTCTATCCCTATGGAAATCACTCAGAACACGAGAAGTAAATTGAGGTTCATTAACACGACTCGTATAATTCTTCGGTCCTGTTGGAAAACCCGTTGGACCCGTCGGTATTGGAACAGCTGAAGGTGGTGGTGGAGGAGGTGGAGCTCCATTACTTTGAGATCTTTCTTTTAATTTCTTAAATCTTGCCTTATCTATTTCATGTGACTCTTCGAATTTGGGTAATTGATGAGGTTTTAAAGGTAATGGATCATTCTTAAAAAATGGATGATTTAAAGCATCTAATGCATTCATTCTCTTGTAAGGATCTAAAGTAAGCAATTTACTTAATAATTGAATACCATCTTCAGGGATAAGACCTTTAAATCTAGTTTCCAATGTACGTTTGCATGTTAAACCGATATTAAAATCGGATTTATTAGGCAAGGTTGCTGCATGATGCCAACCTATTGGAGGTCCAACAAGACTGAAAACAAGTTGAGCTTGATGAACATCTGATTTGCCAACCAAAATTGGTTTTTGAGTAAACAATTCTGCAAAAACACATCCAACTCCCCATAAATCAACTGCAGTAGTATATTTACGCTCTCCTAACAATAATTCTGGAGGTCTATACCAACGAGTCACAACCAAACCTGTATAGGACCGTTCCCCACCACCTGGACCTTGTCCTAATCTAGGAGTTGAACCATGATAAGTTCTTGCCAAACCAAAATCAGCAATTTTCAAAATCCCATCGAAATTTATCAAAATATTTGCAGCTTTAATATCTCTATGCAAGAACTTTTGATCATGAATATATTGTATACCATGAAATAATTGTATCATAAGACATTTGATTTGATCAAGTTCCAAATTAACGTTTGGATTTTCCAAAAGACCAACCAAATCAGAACACATGTATGGAGAAACAGTATAAAAACATCCACGCAGTGTCACCAATTCTGAAGCATTTGCAACTTTCGGATCTTCATGAATCATCTCTGTTATTTTTAATATATTTTGATGTTTCAATTGTTTAAGAATCGTAATTTCACGCATAGCTGTTATTGGGAATCCTTCTTTAGCAGAATGAGTTATCAATTGTTTAATAGCAACTAGTTTTTTGGTACGTTTACACCGAGCTTTTTGTACCACTCCAAAACTCCCTTGACCCAATTTCTCGATGATTTCAAAGTCTCTAAGATGGCTCATATCAATAAAGGATGAAGAATCAACTGTTCTGTGTCTATGCGGTATACGTATACTAGCATTAGTTTCTGGAGTTGTGTCTTCCAGTAGTGGTCTATAAGATTCTATTGGGTCAGTCATTATCTGAATCCCATTTGCCTGGCTGTCAGTTTCCTTTTGTTTTGCAAATGACATATAAATCAACTATGATATACCGTAAAGCGAGAGTATACTTGGGATGAAAGTGTTTTCTTTGGTCTGCTATGGTTTGGTTAGGACACGACTAAAGTGAAAAATTAGTGCGCGTGCGCTACCAGTAGATGCTTGAAAAGATATGCTTGAATATTCTTTGTATGCTTGAAGAGAAACGTTTATGCTTGAGTGTAGTACTTTCTCAGGATTCCGGGAGTTGCCATTACTAGAAACACCCTACATACGAACGCATGTGCTTCGCGGTTGCGTCCTCACTGCTACATTTCTCAATTCGTACCATATCATTAACTATTAAAATGCAAACATGCAAAGAATTATAAAAATAAACAAGATTATGCGTCAATCAGGGTAGTAAACTTTGAGTTTAACTTTCTAGCCTTTGACAACTTGATTGACTCTCTAACATTGAACCCTTCATTCAAAAGTAAAGTAGTTTCTTCTAATTCTAAACCTGCAGTTTCTGGTAATAAAAAGAATACAAAAATGAGTGAAACAAGACAAAGACCACCAAAAAATGAAAAAGTACCCGTTGGTGTGATATTTTCTAACATTGTCAAGAAAGTAGATGCAATGACTAAGGAACCAGCCCAGTTGGTACAAGCAGCATACATACCACCAATAGATCTAACATTAACATCCGAGAATAATTCAACACCAGTCCAGGCAGAGTTACCAATTCCAGTAGCATATCCAATGACAAATAAAACCATAGAAATGATAACAACAATCCCCCAACCGGAAATACCATGTTCATGAATAACAACATCACCAGATCCCGAAAATTTGATTCCCAAATAATGGAATGCAATTGCACAAATAATCATTGCAACAACCATGATTGGTATGCAAACAAGTAAGATTCTTCTTCTACCAACCTTATCAATAATTACAAGTGCAACACATGTAAAAACAAAGTTTGTTGCAGCAATAATGATTGAGACAGCAGTTGGATTATGGAACCCAAGAGTTTCAAAAATAGTTGCTGAAAAATACATCAAAGAATTAAACCCAGTAAATTGTTGAATACCTTGTAAACCACATGCCAAGATTAAGGCTCTAAAGTTAGCAGGTTTTGTATGAATAAGTTTGATTGAGTTCCAAGCTTGTTGCAAAGGACCATCACCAGGAACAACCGAGTTTGAAGCAATCATATCATCGACAATAGCATTGATATAAGCTTCGGATGGATCATTATGGATCTTGTATAAAACTTCTTTTGCCTTTTCAATTTGACCATTCATGATATAAAATCTTGGAGTATCTGGAAGGAACCAAAACAAAACAAATTGAACTACAGGAGGAACCATGCAAAGGCCAACACTGATTCTCCAACCATGACTTACATGGGTCAAGCCCCAGTTGATAAAGTAAGCAATCAATTGTCCACCAGTAATGAACAAAACATTGGTTACAATAAGTCTACCTCTATATTTTGAAGGAGCCAATTCACTCAACATTAAAGGAGAAATAAGTGAGGCAATACCAACACCCCAACCTAAAACAAATCTACCAACAATCATTGTCCAAACGGTTTTGGAAGCTAATTGAATAATAGTACCAACAACAAAAATAATATTTGAACCCAAAAGAACAGATTTTCTACCAACCAAATTGGCAAGAATACCACCAACAATAGCACCAAGTAAGGCACCAAGAGATGTGGCAGATGTTATAAATTCCTTTTCACCAGAGGTCAAAATTTTGTCACTAAGATCAGTACCAATTTGAACCAATGCTGAAGAAATATAACCTGTATCATAACCAAACATAAATCCAGAAATTGAAGAAACTAATGTCAATACTATAACCAAAGTCGATGGTCTTGTTGAAGATTCGGAAAATGCCGATAATGAATCATTTGACTTGTTGTTGTTTTCATTATTCTGCGTACTATTACTAGAGCTATACTCTATCACAACTCCTGAATCTGATTTACTCATTATGAATAGATAATAAAATTTATGTTAACAAAGGATAAAAAACAATATGGAAATCTTCGCGGAATTTGGCTTGCTTTTATACAACCACTTCGCCGAATCATCGCGGTGTTACTCGCCAGAAAAATTGCACACAAAAAAAAATTTATTAGTACACACGACAATTTCGCGTGTTTATTCTCGCCGGCTGGGCCAATTAAATTGTTTAAAAAGAAGATTTTTCGGCGGATCGATTACACAAACAGATCATGTAAGGCGTAAATAATAGGCATGTATTTTCCCGGGAATGAAACAATGTATACGGCGTGAATGCTACGGCGGGACGTTTGGAGGATGAGTGAGCCATGACTTTTAATTATCTCATAGTGTTTGAGAACAATAAGCTTGACCATTCACATGGCTTACACAGGGAGTCGTGTATTTTGTTTATCCTGCATACAGTAGTACATTTCCCAAACACACTCTACACTACTGATCTCTACATAATTCTTTATAAATATTGGTGCTTTTATTAACATACACCGAACGTATTCGGTATTAGATTCGGGCATTTATATACATAACCCTTTTAAAGTGCAAAGTTTGATTGTATTTTAAAGATCACTTCTTCTTTGGTGGGTCGAATCTAATCTTTCTATTCTTGAGTGGTTGCCATTTGAATTTCTTAACCCAAACAGATACAAGATACAATGAAGAGATAACAATCAAAGCCTTCAAACCCCATTTCTTTCTTTCATCATGTTCTGGTTCGGAGGTCCAGTTCAAGAATGTGGTGACATCCTTAGCCATTTGAGAAGTAGTGGCTGGAGTACCATCTTCATATTCCACCAAATCATCGAATAAAACTCTACCCATGGCAATAGAACCACCTGGGAAGTAAGGGTTGTAGTTCGAACCTGGTGGCAAGACAACACCGGCTGGTGGATCATCTGGGTAACCAGTCAACAATGAGAAGATGTAATCACAAGCACCATGTCTGGCCTTAACAATAAGTGATAAATCTGGTGGAAGAGCACCTTGATTGGCAGCTCTAGCAGCTTCTTCATTTTCATATGGACCTTGCATGTAATCGGCCAACTTACCTGGTCTCTTTCTTGGTTTACCTTCATCATCTGGTTCATCATCATATTCTAATTCTTCAGCAAATGCCTTAGCTTCGGAAGCGGTGTGAGAGACACCAACAAGGTTTCTCCATGCAATTCTATCCAAAGAATGACAAGCAGCACAAACTTCTGTGTAAACTTGATAACCTCTTCTAATCGAGGCATGGTCAAAAGTGCTGAACATACCATTGTGCGACCAACCATAAGCAGGTGGATGTAAACCATGTTCGGCAGCAGTCATGGCTTGAGCAGTCATGGAATCTTGGTACAACATATAAGAAGCAGTCAAACCGGTGACCCCTACGGAACCAGTGACAAGCTTTTGCACCATTGGGCTGGCTAATCTTGCAAACATTTCGTTGATGTGTTTAAATATCAAGTTTGTTTTTTGGAATTTGAAAAGAATTTTTATTTACGATATGTGCTCATGAAAAAAGTCCTGTGTATGAATCGATGAACAAAAGAATCAATTTGATTGGTTGTTTTTAGAGTGAAAAATTGGCAAATACTGCGAGAATGAAAATTTGTTTGTTAACATGGACTAAATGTTGGATATTTACCTTGAACTTTGAATTAAGAGTAAATTGACGTAACTTGTGTATTCTATGCGTGTTATGATTATAACTAAACAAGTAGAGTAGAGTTGGAAGAAAAGTTTTCGAGCAGGGTTCGAACCTGCGACCTTGGGAATGATTTAAGAAATAGTGAATTTAGAGAACATCTATTTACATGAATGGGTTCATCAGTTCTGGACTTTCTTATACTCAGTAATTCCCCTTCTGGGTTTCTTAAACGGGTTTTATACGTAATTCTCCTTCCGGGTTTTTATGCTGCATTCACCACTTCTCTTCTGGCTTTTCCTTATACTCGACATAATCCGACCATTTGAATAAACTCAATTCGGTTTCATTTCTCACACCCAAGTCCCAAAGACTTTTTTGTTGATTGATTTCAGGACTCACCAAGACCCATTCTTGGTCATTTTCAAAATTAATAACCAAATTCATTGACTTGGAACCATGTGCTTGGGTATATATCTTGATTGTATCGTATGCAACGTTTCTGTAAGGTCTAAGCCCGCCAGTAGTATTTATAATTTCGCCAACTTTTTGCAATAACTCGATTGGAGTTGTTTCTTTCAAGTCCAAACCATTGAGAATATAGTTCTTGACATTTCTATATGGGAAAGACTTGATAATACGAATAGTGACAAGTGCATCCAGAGCAGGACGCACGTTTGAAGTTAATGGATCCATTTAATAGTTGACTATTTATGCAGTTTATCAAGAGGCATATTTCGGATCTCGGTTCTCATCGGGTGAAGAGTCGTGTGTTGACGGAAAAAATATACCGTTATACAAATAAAGTAATTCAAAACACTACAAGCTCGTCTAACAGTTTACGTTTTAAATCAAATAGGATCTTTCAAACTTCATGTATCTTAATCACTTCAAATTTTTCCTCTCTATTAAAGAGGATTTCCTAAGAAGGAGGATCCTAAAGAGGATTTTTAACGAGAGGACTTCTACTGAAACAGGATATTATGTAAGAGCTTTTAGTAAAATAAAACGCGAACGTTTATCGTGTTTTATTCCTAAAACTGATAAAGTTTGTCGTGTTTGTAAACACATTAAAAACACACGAAAAGCGGAAAATAATTATTTATATATGCAAGATTTTAAAGTACGAGGGTTTGTATATCTTTGTGTAGAAGTAAATGCAATGTATATATGTTGATATAAATCCACCAAATATATATTAAAAAATCACTCAACACTATAATCATGAAACAGAGTCCTCCTCTATGGGTTCAAACCCAAGAGAAGACCATGATTAAATGGATCAATTCAAAGATATCAATAACAAATAAAGAAGTCCCCTGTATACCCACACCTTCGATAACAAGCCTAAATGATTTATCAAATGGTCTTGTACTCATCAAATTAGTTAATCAAATCGTATATGAAATAATTCAAAATGACAAACATCCATTGAATCGAAGTAATTTATATTATTTAAATCCAATGTATTTAACTCCAAATTTTAAATTGCAAAAAGTTGAGAATTTATCTGAATTATTTCAATTTTGTAAATTAATATTGAATGTTAATACACAATTTATAAGTCCTGAAAATTTGATTGAATTTGATACAAAATTAGTATTGGGATATATTTGGTCACTTTTCTTATTAAATAATTATACATCAAATGCCAATAGTTTTTCAGAATTAAAAAGTATATTACTTAAATGGTTAAATGAATTAAATATTCCAATAACTAATTTTACAAGCGATTGGTCAAATCCTTTAAATATTTTTTCCAAGATTTTAAAATGTTACACATTTGACACATTTGAAGATTTAGCCGAATTAATCAATTATGTTTCAGATCAATACCAAATCCCTAAATTAGTCGACTCAAAAGATGACTTCAGCGATGAGAAATGTGTAGTTTTATACTTGGTCGAATGGTATAAATGTTTTGCATTTAAAACATGTATTAATTTGAAATTTAATAATGTGGTTGAATTAATTGTTTCAAGTGTCAAATTAAAAAATAAATTTGAAACAAATGCACTTCGATTTATAAATCGGATAAGTAATTATATTGAAACAAAGAATGAACAGTTATTGGATGAATTGAAATCTAAAGATTACCCTGAATTGGTTGGTTATTCATCACAAATTCAAGCTAATTTAAATCAAATTGGAATATTATATTATCCAAGCATAAAGCCATTGAATATGGAAAATATAACAAATAAATTAATACTGATAGATTCAGAACCACTTATAAAAGTGAAACAAATTATTTCACCAACACATTTTGCATCTCAAGTTGAATTCAACAAATTCTTAGGAATTCTAAATTCAATTCCAAATGAAATTACTCATTTTGAACTTTATAAATTCCTCAAGTTAAATATAGTAACTAATGAAATTGGAATTTCAATACTTGACTCATTTATAAAATTGATACCCAAAAGGGTCAATTCACCAGGAATTGATCTGGATTTTAAACTTTCACTGTCACTGTCATTTTCATCATTGACTGATGATGATGAGTCTCTGTTTTTGTTTGATGATGTGCAACAGAGAGTGGATAATCAGTTGCTGGGGAACGGTGATAAGGTGTATGATTTAGGGGAGTTTATTAATGGGATAAATAGTGGGTTTAATGTGTAAACTCGAGTTGGGATAGCTACAATGACACTAAACTTATCACTAGTTGGGAGTGACACAATAGCAGCTATCAGCGGTTGGAGCGTAGCGACAACTCGTACACGATAAACTGAGTTGGAGCGGAAGCAACAACTCGAGTGACTATGATAGCTGCCGACGGGTGGACAGATACTGGGAGCTCTACACAGACACTGACTGTACACAGATATTGACTGTACACAGACACTGACTGTACACAGACACTGACTGTACACAGACATTGACTGTACACAGATACTTTGACAACTCTACACAGACACTGACTCTACACAGATACTGACAACTCTACACAGACGCTGACTCTACACAGTACACTGACTCTACACAGATACTGACAACTCTACACAGTACACTCATTGTCGCATCGCTTCAACTTGTGTACTGTGCACATATTATTAAATACATAAATAAATGCTCTCACCTATATCTTAAAGAAAGGATGATCCATAGCCTCTTTCGCCGTAGGCCTTAATTGATGATCATAAGTCAATAATTTATCGATCAAATCCAAAACTTGAGTGCTAATCAAATGTTTATTTTCATTTGTAATAAATGAATCCCAAGATTTTCTTGGTTGATCCACCAAAATACTATCATATTCTGAACTCAATTTAATTTTATATTTTGCAATATATTGATATAATGATTCAGTACCTAAAACTTTTGAAATTTGTACTAATTGATCATTATTTGATTCACCTCTAAAAATTGGTTCCTTTTTAAATATAATAGCAGCCAACATACATCCAACAGACCATAAATCAAGTGAATAATCATATTGTTGTAAATTAATTAATAATTCAGGACCTTTATGATATCTACTTGCAACCCTAACATTATAATCCATACCTTGATGATAAAATTCAGCCAAACCCCAATCAATCAATCTTAATTTTTTATTCAAAGGATCAATCATAATATTTTGAGGTTTAACATCTCTATGTATAATCCCCATTGAATGACTATAATCTAAAGCAATTAATAATTGAGTAAAATAATATTGAATATCCAGAATAGTGAATTTTGGATATAAAATACGAAAATCAATATTATTAATTTTTTCAAAAATAAGAGCAGGAATTTTACTTTGTTCATCTCTAACAATATCCAATAATTCAATAACATTTGGACCTCCAGTTAAATTTTGTAAAATTTTTAATTCACGATAAATTTTTTTTAATTTAACTGGTTTTAATACTTTTATAATACACAGTTGATCATTTAAGATATTAACACCTTGAAAAACTTCGGAATATTTACCTCTACCAATCTTGCTTATGATTTCATAGTTTTTGATCAGACCCCATTCGATGGTATGGTTTTCGTAATCCCAGTAGTCTCTTGGGTTTTTTTCATTGACGTCTGCGTAGACTCTAGCAACGGAATAGACACGTGTGGAAATCATGGTTTGTTCGAGTGATGTTTGATGATTATGTGGTGATTATGTGATGATTATGTGATGTGTTCTTCTTCGTACTAATACACAAGCCAACTTAATAAATCAAATCAAGTAACTCAACAACCTTTATCAATAAAGTGAAGATATTTTTGATTAATATTCACGTCTTGCTACGCAATCTATTATGACTGATATTTACCAATTGGAATATAATTTTTATTTATCTGATGATCGTCGTGCGTGAATTGGGTGAAAAATAGGGAGGGTCGTGTAGAGGAGAAAACATGCACCACATATATATATCTATGAAGAGTGCTACTATAGGGTGCTACTATAGAGTGCTACTATAGAGTGGTGCCTATATAGAGTGAGTACCTATGTAAAGTGAGTACAATATGAAGATTGAGTCTATGTGGAGTGAGCACCATATGAAGAGTGTGTGCGTGAGACAAGTCCTCAGTGTATACTCAGCACCTGTCTCTACTCACTCTCTATTCATTCTCTACTCGCTCTCTACTCACTATCTCCTCGCCCTCTACTCACTATCTCTTCGCTCTCTACTCACTATCTCCTCGATCTCTGCTCAGTTTTTTACTTCGTCTAAAACGTCGTAAAAGCTTCGATTTGCAGCTTTAAATTCCTGTACACAGTATCTCAACTTTTACTCAACTATCAACAAATGACCCATCACATCAACTCAATAACCCTACACGATGAGTCGCAGGTGGAGGACGTGCAAATATGGCACGAGACCACACCTTCTCTAACATTCAAAGACCCAATACGAAGAGTCTCCAACAATATTGATTTCAAACAAGTCCCCATATATCTAATATCATCACCTTCACTTGATGTATATTCTTCCAATATGTTAACCAATGAATATTTTAAAGAGAATTTGGTTAAAGAAGCACTCCAAAGTCAAGATTCAAATGGACTTCTCTTCCAATTTGGAGCTAGCGACTTTTTATTATTCTATTATGACCGAACGATTAAACTTGTTGTCTTGGATTTCAACCAAATATATAAAGTGATTGAATTAGCCAATGGTCTTGAAGAATCCAATATCAATACATTCATCACACACGAAGCAATACAAATAAAAGAATCCAATACTTTAATATTCGACAAAGTACTAAATAAAAAGAAACAACCTTCCAAACCTGAATCCACAATAATTAAACTGACACTTAACAATTCAGATCAAATAAATCAAACCATTTTAAAAGTGATTTCTTCAGGTTTAAGAATAAGAGGGTTATCAATTCAACTGAAAAATGATAAATTGATTATTAGAGAGATTCAACAAATGACATTTAAATCTGCACAATTTGCATTACGTAAGTTCAATTATAATTTCAATAACAGTTTGAATCATCCAATTAAGGTTAGTGATATTCAAGAAGTTGTTGAACGGTTGTTACAGGTTTATATTGATACGGATGATTATATACAGGAATGATATACAAATTTATACGATTTAAAACGGATTATATAGGAATAACATACAATTTAACACGGCTTTTATACAAGACTAAAGAACAGTTTATTGATTATATACAGGTTTAAAGATCACCAAATGAAATTGTTTTATTCTCATTAAATTCATTGTGTCTCACACTCGATGCATTTTCAGATTGTCTTTCCAAAGAAGATTTCTTTTTTGTTTTTGTAAATGAACGTTGAGTATTTTTTCTATGATCTAAAAGAAGGCTTGTATCTTCTAAAAGATAACCTTTCTTTTCTGCGTTTGAATAATATTCAATATCTCTTCTATGAATTGGTCTAGCAGGTAATGGAACATAACCTTTTTTTAATAAAAATTGATCTGGATAAACATGTGATCTTAAAGATAATTTAGTAAAATATTTTGCGGTGAATTTATGATTTAAAGATTCGATAGCTTTGATTGCAAATTCAGAAGCTTTATTAGCTTCGATATTTAATGGAACATTATATTTGAAGCCACCTCTTGCAAGAATCTTGACCCCATCTTTAAGAGATCCGGTTAAAATCCCACTTTCTTTCATTGTCTTGATCGTTAAAGTTTGTCCAATTTGTAAGGGGATTCTACCATTATCCCAAAATTCTTGAATCTTGGATAAATTGATATCATTGTATTCTTTTTGATGAGGTCTCTTGAATCCAATGATTGGGAATCTCTTGTAGTAAGGGGTCTGGCCACCTTCTAACCATCTTGGTATCCCACCTCTGGCTTTTTGACCTTTTTGACCCCTACCTGATGTCTTACCTTTACCTGATGCAGGACCTCTACCCAATCTCTTGTATGATACAACCGCACCTTCATTAGGTTTCAAGAACCCAATGTACGAGGTGTTACGTGTTGAGATGGCCTGGCGCACGCTGGCAAAGCTATTCTTTATCCCTTGTCCAAAATTCCCAAACATTGTATGGTTGTTCAGTTATGATTAAAAGTCTAAAAAAAAATTTCATTGAAAAATAGTGGTCGTGTATGGAAAAATTATTTCACTGCACACAGAGAGAAGACTACAAGGTTACTATATAAGCTCGTTGCTATAAGCTCGTTGCCATAAGCTCGTACTATCGAAGCTCATAGTGTTCAAGCTCACACTATTCAAGTATATGCTGATGAGCAGATTTGGGGATTTTCAGTGAAAAATTTCTTGTATCGCTCGCCAACGTACCAATAACAGTCTGTGCCTGCGGTATGTCGTATGAGTTGCACAACTGCATTCACGTCAACTTAAGTGTTCTCACTGTGTCAGTGTCTAATATAACCGAGAACATACTCAGTATGCGCTTCTAGATCAGTTCATACATTCGGTAATCTAGTTCGTTGACAATTTTTCCCGTTACATAAGTCCACCATACCAAAATTCTTCAAGAAAATAGCCTTTATGGCCAAGTTGGTAAGGCACCTCACTAGTAATGAGGAGATCGTCAGTTCGACTCTGGCTGAAGGCATTTTTTTCAGTTTTTTGTAAAAATTTGAAATTCGAATTTTTGTAAACTAACAGTTGAAAAGCTGCTCCAGAAAGTAGCCTTTATGGCCAAGTTGGTAAGGCACCTCACTAGTAATGAGGAGATCGTCAGTTCAAATCTGGCTGAAGGCATTTTTTGATATACGAATTTGCACGCAGTATGTCTTACTATTGCGAAGGTTGGTATTGGTTTTTTTTTCTCGTATATTTTTTTGCTGATATGGCACAAATCTAAAATGGTAGTTGTTAAAATTTACAGAATCCGATATAGAATTTGCAGCCATTATTTTTTAACTCCTACAAGGTTGAAAACGTTTCTTTTCACAACTTTCTTTCAGCTCATTTGCTAACTCAGGTTACGATTTATCTTCATTAAGGTACAAAATCCGCTATAGGAATTTTCAGCCATTACTTTTTAGCTCCTACAGGGTTGACAAA
Source organism: Kodamaea alishanica (nom. inval.) (assembly GCA_030563745.1). Taxonomy (NCBI): domain Eukaryota; kingdom Fungi; phylum Ascomycota; class Pichiomycetes; order Serinales; family Debaryomycetaceae; genus Kodamaea; species Kodamaea alishanica (nom. inval.). Next base: position 530,041 of record JAJMJX010000007.1, read on the forward strand.
GTTTCTTTTTGCCTCAAATATAGACATTCGCTTACTCAGATCTCAAATCTGCAATAAAAACTCAATAAAATAACCCCCTCATTCATAATATTCAGTTTCTTTTATCAAAAATAATTCGCTTCCCAAATAATATTCTGCTTTTTGTGGTTGGCTGCAAAAAATAAATGAATTCATGTTTGTAAACCAATACCATAGAAAAACGATATAAGGACCCAAATCCAATTTGATTTAAAAGAATTTATTCATATCTCTTTCTTTATCAAACAACCTTTTGATTTAAGAATTATAAATCAAACTTTCGAGATGCAATTCCAATACACTCATAACAGTGGACAGCATGTCGCCAGAATGAAAGGCATTTACGAATCTAAATCACGTTCAAGTGAGAAGAATCGTAGCAATTCTTTTTCAAGAAGTGTATCTTTAAATCGTTCTAGAAGAAGAAGAAACTCTTTAACTTCAAGCAATTCCGAAACCAGCTCTCGAATTCCTTCAATCAATAATCATCCTGATATTCTGCCTTTTGTTGAACCAGAAGATGATGAAAAAATTGAAGAAACTTCACTTACTGAATTCCCCATTCATTTTTTTCAAAGCGATTATGTACCTAGGGGTGTCCCCATTGACCCTAATCAATTGGAATATAATTATGGCTCTGATTACTCAGTTTCAAGTTTTGCAACTGAAAATGAAGACTCTGCTTCAGCCATTGACCCAATGTTGTGCCCATCTCCAACTGAAACAGATATAATTTGGGAAATGATCCAAGCAGCTCCTTTGAGGGAATCATGCGAGGCAGACGATAACTTTCCTTTCTCATCTGGATTTTTCAAAGCTTCGTCTTCCAAATCTCCCGACTTTTCCCCTTCCAAGTCTCCTTCTGAGCCTTCGTCCCCTTCTAAGTCTTTCAAGTGCTCCGAGTGCTCTAAGCATTGTAAGGCTCGTGAGACTTCGTCCTTTTCCAAATATTCCGAAGCTTCTGAACCTTTCAACCCTTCTGAAACTTATGAGACTTCTGAGACCTCCGCCAAACCATGTGAACCTTCTAAATCTTCTTCATCTTCCATACCTTCTGAACCTTCCGAACCTACTCAAGCTTCTGAACCATCAAAACCATCAAAACCATCAAAACCGTCAAAACCTTCTGAACCCTCCGAGCCTTCGCTTACTTCCAAACCTTCCGAATATTCTTTATATTCCAAACCTACCGAAGCACCCAAACCCTCCTTGTCTTCGAAATCCTCAAAAACGCTGGTATCATCTGAAGTTTCAAGCTTTAATGATAATACTTCAATCACCCCACAAACCAGTTTTCAGGTTTCAAGCATAAATCTGCATCGTTCAAGCCAAAAGCCTCAAGATGCTGATTTGTATGAAGTCTTAAATATTTCAAAATCTGATTATTCACCCGAAACTCTTGCTATAATGGATGAAAATCTTAAATTTTACAAGAAAACTTCCGACAGAATACTTCATGAAATGTTTGAAAAAATGAATCTTTATGGTCAATTTGATTATGAAGCTTCTCTTGCTGCTGCCGATTTGATTCCACTTCCTGGTAAAAAATATAAATATCCATCAAATCATGTAATGCATAAAGACTACATGAACTATCACGAATCAATTGGTGAAAAATTCAGAAGAAAAATCATCAGACCTCTTGAAAAAAAAGCGTCGGATATTCAAGCTAAAAGGTTTGAATTAAAGAAGAAAATAAGTTATAAATTCATGTCGATTGAAATCGAATGTGATATCTTAAAAGAAAAAGCCTCTGACAAATGTTGGAGAGGAAGAAGAAAGTTTTCACGCTTCATGACAAAAATCTCTGCAATTTTCTCTTAATTCACGATTTCTGTTTAACTATTTATTCACAATTTGCATTCTTCAAATATAAACTTTATATAAAATCAATAAACGTTCAATTTATTCAATAATTATTAAGGATTTGAACAAATTGAATACACGTAGTTGAAAGAGTGCATCAATATCTGTTCGTTTTAATAGCTTGATTGACTAACCGCTGCAAGTTGCAATCTCTAATGAATAATCATCTATCTTGGGATTTTGATTGAACGAGTACGAATTGGATATCAATTGCTATGATTTTCGGATTGGGGTAACTGGCGCGGATGCAGCACTTTGTAGTTTCTTTACGAATGAGTGAACGAGACAGTGTAGGGAGGAGAGACTAGTGACAGAGCCATAAGCATGTGGGAGACTAGATGCAAAAGACATCATCAAATATTAGCTCATTTACTTGTCTAAAACATGAGCTCTCCTGCCTAAGAATAGCAGCATCTGTATACAGCCTTCGAAGCAGATGATGAAGGTAAACGAAATAATTTCTTTTTACATTGTTGGTTTAATTCCCTGTATAAGTCTAACCTAGGTGGAATGTTTGGGTGTACTCTATGAAATTGAAAATGCTTAATGAATACTCGCTAATGTACGCCCACTAACTTCTTTTTGTATATTGTAGTTCCACTATAGTTGGCAAGGTAAGTGCCGTTCACTCTCTTTAGGTGTAGGAGGGTTAGGTAACAGAACAAAAGTTCGATTTGCAGCCACTTTTTTTTTCTGCATTGTATTGTATTTCTATTCTATAGAGAATGGATTTGTTGGAAAATGTAGGAAAAAATGCGAATTTATGCACTGCATGTATCATTCTGACTTATCTCACTACTTTTAGTGTTCGCAGTACTCTTTCGCTAATTATCAACTACATTCTCGGCCGACCATTCTACAACTTAATCTTCTGTATATCCCTTACGATATCAAATAGGACTTCGTGGCCAAGTTGGCTAAGGCGTAAGACTGTTAATCTTAAGATCGTGAGTTCGACCCTCACCGAGGTCGATTTTTGATACCTTTATGGCCAAGTTGGTTTCTTTTTACATAGAGAATGGATTTGTTTGAGAATCTAGGAATGAAATGCGTATTTTTGCACACCCGCGGGTTTCGGGTAGTGTGGGACTAACTGAAAGTCTACCCACTAAAACCCCCTTGATTTAATTGGTGTCCCCTTTTTTTTTTGATTTCAATGAGAGATTGCCATTTGCTGCGGCACTGGGGCTAAACCCAGAAAGCCCGACGAAAGAGAGAAAAAGGAGAGAATTTTCGTCAAGTAACGGTTGAAACGAGGTCCTCGGGGCGAATCAAGGCATGATTCACTCCTCTCTCGTTCAACCTATGCTTTCCTTGAAGAGCGCCAATTTTTTTTTAGAAAGTTGTCGATGGCAAAAAGTAGTTCTGTTGGTTGATCATATGGGCAGATGATCGTTTGTAATTTGTATAATTCTATTGGTAGTTCATATTTGAGCCAGAGGGCCTTAAGTCTCTAGGCAACACAAAAAAAGATGTTGAATTTTTTGGAATTCGGGTGTATCGGAATCGAATGGTTCGAGACACAGCAGACATATAGGATCCTTCCCTATGCGATGAAAAGGAGATCCTAAATTATAGTAATGAAGGGTCTCCACCGAGTTGGGATACTTGTGTGATAGCGATTTGATTAACCTCCAAAAACTTGCCCAGCCTGAGACTAGTAAGTTGGGAAGATCTGTTCGCCATATTGTGGGAATTCGAATCGCTTCTTCTATAGGTACTGCTTTTTTGACACGTTTACTCACGTGGCGAAACGTGTTTTCTGTTAGGCGTTGACCATCTTTATCTTCAATATAGTTGATAAAGGAGGACATAGGTAATGGAATGAGTGCCATGTTGATTGTGGCCCGTAGACCGACAATTGGTACAAAAAAGACAATACGAAATTGGCTTAAAAAAGCAACCAGAAGCCTTCGATAAGGTTGCCCGCGGTAACTTTGGTTCTGCAAGGTCTAGGCAAAGGTAGATTGTGAATTCTTGCCCGTATTCGGGGTTAGGAATTGGATCGGTGTAAGCGAGAATCGTTGGAGGTTTACCCGAAAAATGTGTTTCCAAGTGAGCAAGCCAATGGTATTCATTAATATTCTTAACAGTATAAGAAGCCAAAAGTAATGAGTTATAAGGTTTAGCCCTTCTTTCAAGAGTAAAAGGAGTATGAGGTACTCTATATTGATCATCTTTGAAGATTGTGAAAGATGCATTCGTGAGGTAATTGTATAACCAATCCTTTGGAACCGGGTGAAAAGGGCCACCACGTACACGAACGTTTACT